>JALBZB010000358.1:0-31025 GCA_038050625.1 Pythium sp. MPC-2022a
CTGGAGGGGCGACATCGCTGGCGTCAATTTTGATGGCGTCGCAGTCGGAGGTCGATCAAGTGAGCGCGAGTGCGAGAGCGATGAAGGACTTCATCTTGGGGACTTGGGAAGATGGAAGGTGCTCGTGTGCAGAAGGTGGTAAATTGAAGAGTGAGATGGCAGAATTGCAAGGCAAACGCTAGGAGACCGCAGTGCTCCACTAGAGGGGGACACGAACGCTTGGATCTTTGTTGATCTGCTGCTGCTAGTAAACATGAGATCCAAGGAATGTATGTGGTTCAATGACATACATTCCGCGTAATCGATGCGGAATGATGGTACTATCCTCGGATGGCTGACTGAAGTGTGCAAAGAAGTGGCACTCCGCACGACTTGACAAAACAACGAGGAGCTCAGAGCAAAAATCGCTGATAGTGAATTCTCCTGTTCGCCTAAGAAGGTGTGAGGCTTCAACACCACAGATCAATGAAAAAAGTGCGGACACTGCAGACTGGAGCTAGCGTCCAGGCAAAATCTGTAGAAGGTGGTATACTTTGTGAAAGATTGATCGCCTTCTGCATTGTGGCATTGTCCAATAGAAACGCGAGATCCTTGGTTCGTGTTAAATAGTTACTTGTGCCGTTAGAACTGCATACACGGAGCCTACTCACAAGAGCACCGTGTACTTCCATCTGTTCACAGTCATTTGAGAACAGAAAGAGATTATCTTCCCATTCCAAAGAGACCTGTTCGTGAGGGTATTAGCATCAATTTGAAGGGAAAAAAACAATTTTCAAGGTTTCAGCCAAATGTACTTATTTGGTACACTGTGAATTACTGGTAGCACATCATAGAACATTAAGTACAGTGCCAGGACGTTGTTCACCTACTGAGTGGTTCAAGCACTTGGAGCTTGTAGCCCGATGCAATCCTTAGGCTGCCTCCACATACCGGGGAGACTTGCTTATACTTGGACTTATTTTCAATCTGTCAGGAACCTACGCAGCTCTCTTCGGCATTTCCTAGACCGTAGATATCGCACTTCTTGCACAGTCTCCTTGATACATGTGGACGAATGCGAAATGGTGTTGCTGTCTTTATTACCATTTAGCTCTATTTCTCCTCGTTCCCTGTTCATCGCAATTACAACAGTATATGTGTCCTTATATTTGGATTTTATAAGTATGTATATAACGGGTACGTAAATAACATCATTCTTGACGATGAGTGATGGTAACCTATCCCTAAAGTGATCTAAGTTGATGACCTGGTTGGCCCTCGCTCACTCAGATCTTCAACGCAGACTTTCATCCCTGAACGTACAAACCTGACCTGCCCGCCTCGTAATTGTATTGCTCAGCCGATTTGCCACGACGTATGCACCTTTTGGCACTCTCCTTAGAGATATGGAGCTACCTCTCGTTGCGTGCGACGACAGAGTTGAAGTACACAGCAAAAATAAGTGTGGGGCGAATGCCAAGTAGATCTTCGTCTGCTCAAAGACTGTATGTGCTCACTTTTGAGCTCAAGCTACTGTGTGCTTTGGGGAAATTTGAAAAAATGAGAGGCGGTGAGACTGTGGAGCAACGGGTTGTCACATCTAGAGTACCACGACAGCCATATATTCTTGATGACGATATTTTGAAAGTGAGCTCAATTACTTTCTTGCCAATGAGTATCTAATACAGCAGAAGTCCAGAAGTCCAGTGCTGACTGATACCAGTTCAATGTTGCTGTTGCTGCCAATCCATTCTCCCGCTGCTGAATGAATGCTGGTCCCTGTTTGGATGAAAGCGCGTTCAGCCATAGAAGCATCGAACGACTAGAGACCAACTGAGTAGTGATTGAGAAAAGAATGCTTGTATTTCATAAATCATGTCAAAATTGTTGGGAGGAGACTGGCGAATATTTATGTTGGTGCTGGTGGCTCATGACGAACTTGAAAACCTGGAAAACTGGGGACTGGAACAACAATAGACTGTGAAAACGACGACACGTGGGTCCCTTGCGTTGGCTTCTCTCTCACCGTCAGCCACATAAAATATCGCCCTGTGTGACACACGACGCGTCGTCACCACACTTGAGGTGGACATCTACCTTCCTCATCATTGAGGCGTCCTCCTCTAGACGACGACGCCCTTGGAGCGCGCACTGAGCTGGACAATGTCCGTGTCACTGTCGTCCGAGCCGCTGTTGTCGTCTGCTTTCACGGCCGCGTTCTTGATCTCCTGGATGATCTCCTGCAGCGCGTGGACCACGTCGCGACTCGTCGGGCGGTTCTTCGGGTTGAACTCGGTGCAGCTTTCGATGAGCTTCCCAATCCCTGGATGACACGTCGGCGAGAGCGTCGGAGACAGCGCACCCTTCGCTATCAGCTGCAGCACGTCGGTCTCTGGGAGCGCCGCGCGATTCGCCTGCATCAGGTCCGAGAACGGCAGCTCGTGCGTATCCATCTCCGACATGAGGATGCCCAGCGAGTACACGTCTGCGGCAGCCGCCGCAGAGTTGCCGCCGTTCTGAGGACCTCCGACTTTGCTGTCGCGACCAACCAGCGCCTCGGGCGAGATCCAGCGGCCCGACCCGACTGCGCTGTACGCCATGAGCTCGCGCTCCGAGAGCAAGTCTTTGGACGAGCCAAAGTCGCTCAGCTTGGCCTTCATGCGCTCGTTCAGGAGCACGTTCCGCGAGTTGCAGTTGCCGTGGACCAGCGACGGACGCATCGAGTGCAAGTACAGCAGCGCCTTGGCGACGTCCAGCAAGATCTGCACTTTCTGCACCGACCACTTGCCTGACTCGCGCGTCGCGTACCGGTGCAGCCACTGGCGCAAGTCGCCTCGCGCCATGTACTCGGTCACCGCGACCAGGTGCGTGTCCATGGACCAGACGATGCCAAAGAACTTGACCACGTTCGGGTGCGAAAACTGCGCCTGGCGCTTGATCTCGCCCTTGAACTTGTCCAGCGCGGGGCTGTGGGACTCCTTGTGCTTGGGTGGGATCCACTTGAGCACGACATTCTGCTCCGAGTCCGGCGCACCCTGCGGGTAGAACTTGCCGAGCCAGATCTCGCAGCCACTGAGCGCAGTCGCGGCCGTGGACTGCCGCAGATGGCGCTTCTGGTTCGGCGTGGTCGTCAAGCACTTGAGCATCTTCACCTGGTTGAAGTCCATGCGCCAGTCCTGGAGCTCTTCGTCCACCCAGAAGCTCATGTTGTTGAAGCGGCGCTGGTCGGCTTGCGGTGGTGGCGGCAACACGATCGACTCTGGTGATGTGAACACGAGTGAGTCTGGCGAGCCAGACGACGACTCTTTCTCAGTCGTTCTACGGTCTTCATTGTCGTCCGGCTGCGCGTTCTTGTTCTGCACGGGAAGCTGTACGCTGCGCTGGTGCTTCGAGTACGTCGAGTAGAAGTACAAGTACAGCCCAAGCTTGTAGAGAAAGTAGAGACCCGGTGCGGCAAAGCTCGCGAGCACGTAGATCGACTTGGTCGTCGAATCTTCGTCATCTTTGTTGTCGCTGGAGCTGCTAGTCGAGTTCTGGGAGCGCAGGTTGGTCGTGACGTTGGCTTTAGACTCGAGCAAGTGGCGTTCGACTGCCACCACACTGTTGCTTTCAGTAGAAACGCAAACGGAGAGTCCATTCAACAGTTCTCGAGAGTATCCTTCGGGGCACGTGCTCTCGCTATTTCCACCAACAGTGTTGCCTTCCGATCTATCGGAAGACCGCGACCGAAGGAACTCAAACTGGTCCTGCGAGAGAAGAAGATGGTGACCCATCGATGACGCGTCTGGACTCTGTCGTAAGACATTCCGGCTGATGATGAGCTTCTCAAGGCTCTTCAGCTGGGAGAGTCGGCTCAGAGGCAGTTCAGAGAGGACGCAGTCCACAATGTGTCTACAGACAACAACAACATGATATTAGCGCCATGAACCTAGCTAGGCAAACAGAGAATGAGTGGTACGCACAGCTCTCGTAGTGACTCTGGAAAGATTGGAAACGCGGAGGATGACAGGTCGATGCCAATAAATAACAGAGATCGAAGTGACGTAGCGCTCGACAAATCCGTCGCAAAGCTCACGGACGTCGCCGTTTTCCCCTCAGAGCGGCCATCAAACGTTCTACCATTCATACAAACAACCACAACAACAATGTTAGCTGTCAGGCATATACGAGCCATCCATCCAAAACAGTGTGTGGGCTTCTTACAATGTCGTGACGTGAGAAAAGACGGTCAGCGCTCCAACACGCACTGGCTCAGCCTCCGAGCGACCGAAGCTGTTTGCTGTTGCTGTTGAAACTGCTGTATCACCAAGTCGGAACTCCCGCTCGTCCCGTCGGTCCTTGGCGACTGGCTGGACGTTCATAAACTCCACGAGGCAGTCGCCGTTGTCGTAGCACGAGTGCGTTCCCAACGACGCTGCTGTTGCTGTCGATCCCAGCGTCTGCGTTGTCTGCGAGCCCCTCCGACAGGATCGCTGGGCACTGAGCCGCTGCGTGTCCGACAGGTTGGATGGGTCGTAGTACGCACATACGACGCTCCCATTGTCCACAAGCGCTCCCACTGCAGCAGCAAAGTTCATGTCGCACCGAGTTGTCGTCCACGCGTTCCATTCGGAAACCTGTTGAGCTTGTTGGTCGTCCCTACTAATACCGCTAATGTGCTTCATTGGACAGGAACCTGTCGCCGTCGCTGCGTTCTGTACCTCCTCACGCGCCTCGGTGCACACCGCGAGCACGGCCACCAGCGCCGCAGCGTTCGCCCAGCGACGCAGCGGGAGCACCGAGCTGCTGCGTAACCGCGCGCACGTCGAACCTGTCACGTCCATCTTGTTATCGCCGTCTTCTCTTAACGTAGCTCTTCGCTGACTGCTGGTACTGGCGCTGTGAGTCCCACGGCAGTCGCCGCCGTCGACGAGTCGCAGTCTCTCCCTCATTCTCTCTTCTCTTCTCCTGGTTCCGGTCTCTCTCTCTTTCGTCACACACACGTTCGTAGTCGTACTGTAGTTGCCGCTTTGCAGTCAAACGCCAAATACGAAGAGGACTCACTCACGCTTGCGCACCGCTCTCTCTCTCTCTCTCTACCGCTGTGTGCGTTGTCCGATCCTCTGCTGTTCTTGTCCTTGGTAAGAACACACCGAATGATACGCTACGCCGGCCGCGATCTCACTCAAAAAGAATGGGACTGTCGAGTCTTTCGTGGCGTCGTCTGCGTTCGCGCTTTAGTTTTATTAATAGAAAAAAGAGAGAGAAATGGATCGGCTCGCCTGATAATGACAGATACAAGCCTACGTCAGCGCCGTCATCCTCATAGACGATTCCCATATACATTTGTTCAAATCCTCACGCGGGTCGTAGACTTACCGGTCGGCGCGCTTGCTTCGTACGCGTCCGCTCTCCTTCCTTTCTTCCTTTCTTCCTTCCTTCGCGCCTCTGCCTGCGAGCGCGGAGCTTTAATTGATGGTCGCGCTCGCTATTGGAATGGGAGACTGAGGGGGGAAAGAAGGCCCTTGATGGCAATAATCGCGAGGGTTTGGTTGTTCCATCCTGCCGCCTGTTTTTTTACAGTGGGCATGTGAGCGTGATGGGAAGCTGGCCAAGGACATAATCAGTTCCAAAGTCGACTGAATGTGGTGATTTAGAGACACTGGACGACAACTTAAGCGAGATAAGTAGCTAAAGTCAACGATATCGGTTTGAGAGGTTTAAGAGAACACTCTTGGTAATCTGCGACACGATGAGACGACACAAAGCGCGTACTGTATAGTCCGGATAAAGTTGAAAACGTGAAACCATCTTTGGAGCATTCGAAGTTGCTTGTTGTCAAACTCGATACTTTATCAGGCGGATTGGCTGTGCATGGGTGTGTCGATTTTGACACAGGAAGTGCAACGCTTTGGAAGGAGTCAGCACCAAGCGGTGCGCAAACAACTTGCATTCTGTATATGGAGACCATGTCCATTCAGTATGGTACAGCACATTATTAATGGTGAAACCCGTATACATATCAACTATTTATCCATAAATATCTCATGCTAGAGTTTGTGTGGCATTTTTCTTTTTAAATGTTCCATGAATTGCCATAAGTAGTTATCGTTTTACCTCCCTAAAATAGACAACTTTGGTTCAATATGGCGAGTGCCATTTTTTATGTGACCTGCTCGATGCTTGATGCTGATTGGAACAGTTGCGAAGCTTCCAAAGTGGAGGAGCAAGGAGACCTCGAGGCATGATGGGGGCGGATTTGCAGCTTTCTTTCTGACTGGAAAGCGGAGCAACCTTGACAGCATGACGTTGCTGCTCGCAACACAACCACCGTCGATTGACAAAGCTACAGTATTGTACCACGACGAGTCAGATTCCCTTGGCAAATTGGATTTTCTCGCAAGAGCTCCTCGATCGTGTCGCCTCGCTGTGTCGCGGTTATCGAGAACGAACCATGGCAGATCTGGTTGCTGGACATTGCTGTATGAACTAGACTTGGAAACCAGCACCGCGCAGCGCAGACCGTGATCGGATGGATTGATCGGTTCACAGATAATAGACGCTAATACAGCATGTACGTATGGTTGAGTTCACAAGAAGCTTCAAGTTTTGAGGGAGTTTGCATGTGTCAATTCAAGCCACAGGGTGTTGCATGCATACCAGCAGGATCTTCGATTTGTCAAGTTACATTTGATTTGATGTAAACCAACGGATCACTGCGAGTATTCCGCCTCGCTTGACGAGGCGATGATGATGATGATGGCACGATGCTGGAGCTATGGCGTTGCTTGTCCCCCCTGGCTCTGAAGCTGGTCGTGGCTACACGTCGGAGCGCCGGTCATGATCTGCACCGTGTCAGCGTACGTATCTAACAACAGAAAATATCCATTGACAGCAGATCTGTACCTACTCACTCCATCATGCGCACGTTCGCCTGCTGCTCGTCGAGCAGGTTCTCCTCGTGCTGTGTCACCCACCGGCTCTTAACCGGCAGGATGTGGCAGTTGATGCGCATCACCTTGAGTCCCTTGGTCACCTCCAGGTCCACTTGGGTCCAGTTGTTGCGCTGGTCCGGCATCGTGCACACGTGGCCAACCTTGGGCTGGCCGCACCGACCGCACTTGTACAGCTTGCGGTTCGCCTCCTCCGCCGCTTCGGCCGCCGCCGCCGCTGCGAGCGCCTTCTTGTTGCTACTGCTGTTGGTGACATTTTCCGTCGTCTGCTGCTGTTGCTGCTGCTGGAACGAGCCTGGTACCAGTCCTTGCTGCTGGTTCTGGAATTGCTGGTACTGCTGCTGGAAATCCTCCTCGGGCACCGCCAGGAAGCCGAGGTTCATCTGCGAGAGATCCATCGAGAGCCCCGATGAGCGCTGCGCGCGACGCGCAGCAGCACGCGGCGGCATCATCGGGTTGCTCTGCACAACGAGCCCCGCCGCATTCGGCAGCGATGAGCGGCGGTCGTGGAGAGAGCGCGCCGCGCCGCTCGCAATCTGCGCTGGCACCTGGAACTGGTTGAACTGCTGTGCGCCTTGGAAATCCACGACGCCATTCGAGCTGGGCAGCGCGTACGGGTTCAGCACAGACGACGGGTCTTGCTGCTGCAGCTGTTGGAGCTGCTGCTGCTGCTTGGTCTGCTGCGCTAAGAATCGGAACTGCTCCAAATTGTGCAGCAGATCCACCGGGTTCGAATGATGCCGCGCGTGCTGCGGACGCTTGCGCTTCATCTTGAGCTCGTTCACGCCTTCCTGGATGCGCTGTGATCGGTACGCGACGGGCGATGACTCGATCGTCCGCGTTTCCTGCTCTTCGCGTTGTATGAGACCGCTCATGGAGTTGTCCATCGCGTTGTTGCCGTCCGTTGGGATCTCTGCCCACGACAGATCCTGGAGGAACTCGTCCATGTCTTTAAACGACTCTTCGTTATGCGCCGAGTTCACCTGGTTGAACGGGATCGGCGTCGCACGGTCGTCGTTCAGTCCCACAGGAGTCATCACTTGGACCGGGCCGATCGGCGCCATCGGTGGCGTGGTGGGCACCGGCCCGCTTGCTCCAAGCGGCGGTGGGTCTTGGAAATCGTTCAGAATCGAAGAGATCACAGCATTCGCGAGCTCATTTGACACTGTTCTCCCTCTCGCTGGCACGACTGCGTTGATGCTCGGACGAAGCGCGTTGTTGATGCTGGTGGTAGTGGAACTAGTCGGGACGATCTCGGTCACGGGGTCGAGTCCGCTGTGCAGCGTCTGCTGGAAGCTGAAGATCACGTCCGGGTTCGAGCGCACGCGCTTGTGCTTGTGCTGCGGTGCTGTGTGGTACCGCGGCGCTGTTCCGTCGCGCACGGGCGACGGTGAAAACGAAAAGCTGAGCGGCGTCGGCATGTCCTGCTGCTGCTGTTGCTGTTGCGTGTTCAAAAGCGCCGCTGCGCTTCTCGGTGTACCGGATATCCCGTTCGACGCGACGTCGTGGTCGAAGAGCATGTGGTCACTCGTCATGAGCTGCATCTCGCTGTCCACTCCGCCTCCGTTCGCAAACGCCGACAGGTCCGGGTCGCCGCCGAGCGACGCCATCATGTGCGCCACGCGTGGCGTGAACGCGAACGGGTCGTCGCCATCCCCAGCGCCGCCGCCGAGCATGACGCCTACTGCGCTTGTGTTTGTGTTGTTGATGTCGTTCTCCTTCATGAGCCCACCGCCGTCACTCCCATTCTCGCCGCGCGGCGTGTCGAGGAAGTTGTAGTCGAGCGAGAGCCCGTCGAAGAGGTCGCCGCCGCCGGACGTAGGGGTCACGCTCATCGCCTGCAGAGCCTGCTTATCGCTCGTGTCGGTCATGCTGAAGGTCGTCTCGTGTAGGCGTCTGGCCTGACCTTCTCTTCCTTCTCTCCGCTTCTTCCTGGGAGCTTGAGCTTCGTTGTGAGGGCCGAAGGTGTTCTTTGTCGTTGAGGGCCGACGTGCGCAATGGGGAAAGAGAGAGAGCATGGAAGAACTCACTCACCACCCACAAGCCCCATGATTTAACCCAGTAAGCTAATTCTTGATTATTGGGTAAATGGGTTGTGAATAATGAATGGAGCCCGGTTTTGGCAGGGTTTTCTCGCTGGATATTGATTGCGTATTTTCATTTGAGAATGAACATGTGCGAGATTAGAATTTTATCCACAAATCACACTTTATGATTCCAATCTTGCCACTTGACGCTTGAAGTAAGCGCCTGCGTCAATCAGTTTGATAAATCAGCTCATCTGACCTGGAAAAATCTCCAGAAAATGAGAGATCTACAGTACTCACCGTGACAAGTAGTGTCGACACCCCCATTTGCCGTCATTCAGACACTGGACGAGTGTCGACACCTAGGTTGACCCAGGAACACGTGGATTCTTATTCTGTAGTACCGGATCTGAGTCCGACCCGACACCATCAGAGACAATAATCTCGCAGTTTACATTTCGACCAGTGCCGCTACCATTCACGTCCAACATTGGAGTGTTGATTAGAGCGCTATTGTGTGTCCAATTTGTTTTCACTTTTCTCTTTTGTGAGTGAGCCTTGTGTCTAGAAGCGTCCAATCTGCTGAACTTCAAAGTGCTCTCTCTGCATCTATCGTTTCTGCTCATGCTCCCACTCGCACACACTGAGTGAGAGCATGACCAATTTCGGTTTACGGAGGGGTTTGGCGGAACCTGTAACCCTTTTGAAATTGCGTCCACACAGAGTAAGTTTACATTTGGTTAACTGTAAATCGCATAGTTTAACCCTTTAACCCATCTAGCATTTTCGATTTGGAAGGGCTTTTGGGTGAACGCATTGACCCTTTTAGAATTTTTTCTTGGATTTTCGGGTTTGGGTGATCATCTCTCTGGCGCACAACAAGCATTGAAAGGTTGGAATTTTATGTAAGAATTTTCTTGCTCAATTCCAATACGGAACCAATATAAACAAGCATTCTTGAGTTCGTTGGAATGTCACAATAGGAATCATACGCGCGATTCCAAACAACTCAATCTTACCAGTTGAAGCGTTCCGCGGACACTCTCGTTCATCGTGACCAGAGGCGTTTGTCGGACATTCATGGATGCATCGTTTACAGTTGCAGATAAAATGCAGCGTGAGGATTGGAATGTCGACATCTTTATTGCGGGTGCACACTGCATTGGACAGAACCGGTCAGACTAACAACCTCAAGTCCGAATGATACCTCTATTGTCCGACTCGGCTGGACTCTGATCTCGCAGTTTACATTTCGACCAGTGCCGGCGTCCAAGATATAAGTATTGATTAGAGCGCTACTGCGTCTTGGTTCTGTTTCCCCTGGTGCCAGCTTTGAAGCTGTGTGTGTTCTGGAAGCGTCCAAACTTCCCAACTGACCCTCAAAAAGCTCTCTCTGCACCTATCATATAGCTTGCTTCAATCCCACTCACACACCACAAACCGCGCTCAGCCAGCCAACCAAAGCAAACTGTCACCAATTTGCGCGAATGCGTGAAGCCACGAGTGTGAGTGTGCAGCTGAGCTTGTGGGAACGTTTTCTGGTTTTTCGATTGTCTTGTCTGTCGGACCATCTTCTTATCCGAAAGCGTATAGTTTTGCAGCTTTCAAATGCATCACAACTGATTTATTGTCGCACAGTGTTATCCAGCATCCGTATACTTCTCTGAATGCGCCAGCGAAAAATCCTAGAAACACTCCTGACTTGTGGCAGTAGCCAGCTCCAAAACTCAGGACCGTCACTCTGCAAACTGCATTTCCTTTGCTTTGTTCGCCCTCCTCATTTTGCGCATTCTTGGATTCACCTCCGTCCGCACAGCCCGTCCGTCAGCTTCGCTTAGAACAGAGACAGACAGAGACACGCAGCAACAGCAGAACTCATGAAGCTCGCGTCCATCACTTCGGTCTTCGCAGTGTACGCGCTGGCGCTGGGCGTCGCGCGCGCGATCACAATCGACTCGAGCGTCGTCGCGCCACCTGAGGACGTCGTGGGCGAGCACCAGACGCTGCAGCGCACGTGGACGATCTCGAGCGTCGAGGAGCTCGAGAAGCTGCACTTGCAGATCCCCGGCCGCGTGTTTGTCGACCTGGAGGAAAACTTGGTGAAGGCGACGCCGGTGGTAGTGCCACCGCCAGTCGCGCCAACAACGACCGAGAAGCCGACCCCAGCGCCTACCACGCCTGCGATCGTCGTTGTCGCGTCGACGAGCGGATCGGGCTCCAGTACGGACAGCGAGGATGACATTGTGTTTACTTCTTCCTCCTCGTCTTCGTCGTCTTCGGAGTCGGGCTCGTCGAGCGAAGACAGCGACAGCGACGACATCGTGCTCCCTGTGCCTGCTGCCGTCGTCAAGACCGTCACACCAGCCACACAAGTTCCTGTGAAGAAGCATGTCCCAGTCATCGTTGTTGAAGAGGAGGACGAAGACTCTAGCTCATTGGAGGGCTCCAGCTCCAAATCGGGATCAAGCGTTGGTGCCATCAACGTTGGTGACTTGACGACGCAGCTACGCCGCCGCGAGTTGAAGGAAGACGACTCGGACGACGACTCGTCGGATGACAAGAAGAGCAAGAAGAAGCACCACAAGCCTACGGAAGATGTGATCGCGAAGATCGTTGTCACGGGCAACTCGAGCGCGTTGCTCGACCTGTTTGAGGTGATCCCGTTGCACCCGAAGCAGCAGAACGGACTCAAGATCCACTTGGTGAACAAGGACGCGAGCGTCGAGGGCTTCGTGCTGACGCAGATCATTCTCAAGAACAAGAACTACTTGCGTCACCTGTCGACTCTTCTCGCGGACGACGTCGTCATCGGAGACGGTGTGCTCGTGGAAGACGACAAGGAAACCACGGTGGAGATCGCCGTGTCTGGCTCTGGCAACGTGTTTGTCAACTCGACTGCGGACGTGACGCTTGAAGCTCTCACGATCGACGTTTCTGGCGTGGGCTCGGTGCAGATCCAGGTGCCATCGTTGAAGCTCGTGGAGTCGCTCGACACGAACGTTGCCGGTCCGGGCAAGATTGCGTTGTTGGCGGATGCGTCCCTCAAGTCGAGTCTGATCAAGACTGTTGTGAGCGGCCCAGGTAGCTTGGTGGTGGAGACGAAGAAGCTCACGTCGGAGTACTTGACTGCTGCGGTGTACGGCGACGGTTCCACGAGCTTTGCGTCGGCTGGCAATGTGACCACGGAGAAGCTCACGTTGTCTGGCTCGGGCAAGCTGCTCGTTGGCTCGATTGTGGCGGAGCGCGCGTCGGTGAGTGTGTGGGGGTCTGGCGACGTCATTGTCCAAGTCACGGAGAAGCTGAAGGTGTCCACGTCGTTTTCGGGCTCGGTCGGCTACGTGAACGAGCGTCCAGAGAAGGTAAAGACGAGCAAGTGGCTGTTCTGGCGCTCGGACATTGTGCACCCTGTGACAGAGAACACAGTCGTCAAGTACGACGTGGTCGCGGCGCCTGCGCGCTACCCGCTGTACATGTCGCTCGTGACCAAGTCGGTGTATCACTCGGACGACCCGATCGTCAAGGAGACGACCGGCGCGTCGCAGTCGTACCTGGCGGTGGTGTCGACCCACCTGTCGACTGTCGCGCACGGCCCGAACGGGTTCCTGATCTTCAGCATGGTGGCCACGACGCTCGTGGCCGTCGGTCTCGCTGTGAACAGCTTCCAGAAGCGCCGCATCCGCCGCCACTACCGTCCACTTGTGTAAGCTGGAGAGAGGTGCTGCTGGTGCTGGTGATGCTGAAGTGAGCTCAGGACGATTGAGTTTTTGGTGCGTGCTTTCTTTTCCCTTTTATTGTCTCGTTTGTCGTTTTGGATACCAAGTTTTGAATTTGAAATCGAGTTGGATCAAAGAATATTATTGCACGAATGCACAGCCGAAAAAGAGGAGAATCTGGCACTGGCAATAGAAATCGGCACATAAATCAACAACTTATTTTGGATTGGCTCAAGGCATTAGATAGCAACTAAGAGAGAAAGGACTGACAAGCCTCGCACTCTTGTCCAGTGAAATGCGTTTCACTGGACAATACAACTACTGAGATCTGCAGGGATATAAAACTTCAGTGAAGGGTTTTCGAGTTGTTTTTTCATCGCTTTCTCCTGGGCGACGGCGTACGCAAGACAGTGGACACAAGGCACTGTTCCGACCTTCAGCAACTCCGCTATAGTCATGGTCTTGTACGTGTTCCACATGATATCGAAATCCGTGTTCACCACATCAGTCAGTTTGTCGTCGTTGGTCGTGACGGTGAGCAACTCCTTACTCACCATAGCGTGGAACGACCAGTTGAGCGACTCGTGCGCCAATTTCTTCTTGTCGAACATGGTGATCTTGTTGTGCATCATGGACGATTTTCTCTTGTGCACTTTCACAGCAATCTTGGCACCCAGGAGACGCTACAGCAGAGATCCATTGCACCGCATTTTGTGGTAGTCGACGACCACTCGGACGCCACCAGGCGGGAGACGAGCTTCCGCCGCAATAACTGCATCGACGATGTCATCGTGCGTGATACAGTATTGCTGGATTTCTAGGGTAGTTGTTGCTTGATTGATCAGCTTCACCATCCGTGCAAGATGCTTGGTGGGCTCATTTTTCCCGGGAAAAATCATCACTTCTATCATCTCCTTCTTGTCTGACTTTCGGATTGCACTCACGAGTTCGTCGTACGCATGCTTGCCCCGCTTGATGTCTGCTTGATTCGTTTTGGTCAGCACACGTTTCTGCTTCCTCTGGCTCCTTATTTTCGGCTCTCATTCCACAATCTTGAACATGGCTGGTCTCTTGATTCTGAGCAAAGCACCAACGTGAGTCATGCACAGCTCCGCATCCATGGCGAGGAACCTAGCGTGCTGCTTGATTGCTTCAGGATACTCCATACGCTTTGGGGCGACCATCTTGAGCTCCAGGGGTAGGGTCCATCTCCACAGAGGCGAGAGAGACTGCTGTGGTTGTCAAGGAGGAGGCGAGGCAGACTTAAGAGGGCTTCGCCGGCTGGGTTCTATGATGCCGGCTCTAGCAGCACGACCGGCGACCTGGAGACTTGGGGTGAACTTCTTCGCGCGAAACAAGTTGTGAGTTTCTCCGAATCGCTCCGCGTGGAGCAGAGAATCTCACAACTCGTTTTGCGCTTCACCCTCTGCCCTCACGCACGCCAGACCGTGCACGCTTGACCCGCCGAGCCTCTCCAGACTTCGATGGTATCCGTCCATCCGTATCTCCTCCTGGCCGTTCTAAACTACAATAAAGCTAATAGGAAGTGTCCAAAAGTGCGCCATCCGCGCGCGCGAGAATGTACTAGCGCTACTTAGTAAGGTGGAGATGAACATCACGAAGAAACACTTGATAAATGAGAACAACACAGTTCTCTGTGAGCAAAGAAATCAGCCCTTATTGAGCAATATGACTTAAATTCTTGAAGTTGTCAAGAACTTTTCAAAAATTCAGATGAAAATAACCTGTAAATTTTGAGAACAGCCAAAAATTCGTTTCTAAAAAATTGGAAGCCGTGGTGCTCAATTGTTATACTTACCCATCTTCGTCCATATGAGTCGATCCTGATTGGTCTAAAACCGCGCCAGTATACGGTGAGCCTGAATCATGTATACATGTGTAGATCACCTCTTTATAAAACATAGAGTTTATAGCAAGCTTGGTCTGACTATCATCATGGCTGATTTAGTCCAATGCATCGATTTTAAGCAGGTATACACACCTTTGTGACGTATTAAATGTGCTTTCCGCTATGTTTTGTACGCAAAGTCTGAATGTAAGCCTTCAGAGCTTCAGCCTTAGTTTACTATGTAAAAAGCAAAGCTTACTTTGCAGACGCCAAAGCCTCAGAGCCTGATCCACTTCTTGCAACATGGCCGGCATGAGGCACTTGCTTGAAGATGCAGAACACTGTGCATACTTTATCTCCAAGAGAATCCATCTCTTGATGCATGGCTTGTAATGGCTCCAAAGGGAGGAAGGGGGGCATAAGGCATCCAAGGGATGCTTGACATCCTTGTGCAACAAGTTTTTCGCTCACGTTTTCGGTTGCCTGTGGTCATGTACTTCTTCGAAGTGCTTCACGCTTTCGTTTTGCTCGGCTGGCATTCACTCTGTCCTTTCAAATTCAGAATGGTGGTAAACCCAAACGCACCCCAAAAATGCAATTGATATCTCTTTTTTCCTTGATAAAAAGGAAGCAGTTGCATGTTTGGGGGGAACGAAGTGCGTTTTTCGCTGTGGACGATGAGCCTGGGCTCACAGCGAGAAACTCACCAGCAGGACAGCAACAGCAGCACCAGCACCGCCTTCCACTATTGCTCCAGCTGACGGCGTGAGCGCACGCACCACGTGATACGACTCCCAGTATTGCATTTGCCAGCTCCTGCTCCCGCACCTTCCAGTCTGCCAGCCAGCCAACCAGTCATGCCGCGCTCGAAGCTGATCAAGGCGGCTTTCCTAGCCTTCACAGCGTTGCTTGCGTCGTCGTCGCAGCCTCGCCCCGTTGCCGCGATCATTGCCATCACGAGCAACGGCGCGTCACCGCTCCCAGCGTACTTCCAGCAGCACCCGAAAGGAGATCCGTTTGCTGACGATGATGACGATGACGATGACGACAGCGTTGAGTCGCTCTCGCACCAGACGTGGGAGCGAACGTGGACGGTCATGAGCCACACGGCAGCGCGCTTTGACCAGAAGGACGAGATCACGGAAGTCAAATTGAGCATCCCCGGACGAGTGTTCCTGTCCGCAGTCACTGGTCAGGACCCGCTCGCGAAAGTACGCTTCTCGGGCGACTCAGCGGAAGTGCTGGACTTCTTCGAGGTCGTGTCCAACTCGCCCGGGGTGATCGAGATCCGCCAGCGACAAGGCATGACGTTGAACGACATTGACGGGTACTTGCTCGTCGAGGTGAGCCTCGCACATGCGCAGAAGCTCACGTCCATCACGTCGATTGGCGCCGCAGATGTGGTCGTGGAGAACAATGTGCTCGTTGGCTACTCGCCGAGCGACTCGGTCGCCATCGTTGTCCGGGGCAGCGGCAGCGTATTCATCCACGATACGCTAGCGATCAATGTGCAGGAGTTCGATCTCGTTGTCGCTGGGAGCGGCGACATTGAGATTTCGACGACGCAGCTCGAGACGAAGAAGCTCACGAGCACGGTCGGCGGCTCAGGGACCATCCGCTTGTTTCTTAACTCCGTGCAGACCAAGGACACCGCGCTGGCGGTCACTGGCTCAGGCAATGTGTACGTGAACTCGTACAACTTCAACGCAGTCTCGCTTTCGGCTACGATCGCTGGCAGCGGCGACATCTCGGTGTACCCCGTCGGCAAGTGCACGAGCGCGCAAGTCACGATCGCAGGATCCGGTGACGCGTACCTGGGCTCCATCGCGTGCGTCCAGGCAAGCGTGAAGATCGGCGGTAGCGGGGATGCGATTGTACAGGCGTCGCAGTCTCTGGACGGTGGCGTCGTCGGCAGCGGCGACGTCAAGTACGTTGGCCCGGCACCAGCGTCGATCGCGCCAAAGGCGTCGTTCTTCTCGGGTCACAACAGCAAGAAAGTGCCAGAGCCCATGGCCAAGCCCGCGAGCTACAACAAGTACGAAGAAGCTCGGATCCGCAATCTCCCCGAGCGAACACCCGTGCGGCTGTCCATCAACTTTGTGGACGCGGTGACAGACCGCACGCTGCTCATCCCGCTCATGCTCGTGGCGCTACTCGCGGCGTGGTTCATCCGCCACGAGAACAAGAAGCAGAACGCCAAGCGTCCCGCCATGCGCGCACAGGAACTGCAGCCGCTCGCGGCCAACACGCAGGCGCAAGTGTACGTGTGAGAGAAGAGAAAGGAAATAAGGCATTGGATGCATCAATGTGATCCATGGGCGGGAGGAAATGAATAAAGTGGGTACAGATTAGCGGGTAGGAGCGTAAATTTTGCAACAATACGAACAAAAAGAAACAACAAGGTACTGAGTTTCAAGAGCGAGCGCAGAGACTGCTAGGCTTTTCGAGCTAAAAGATGCAGACCCTTTTACTGTGCATGGCAGTTGAAAATTGAGCAGCGACCACTATCAAAGGACAGCTCGGGTTTGATCCCAAGGTAGGCTGCAGACCTCGCGATAGCAAATCTTTGCTTGTGGGAGCTTCAGTCTGATAGATTCGTTCCATACTTCAAAGTTGAAAACTATTGAGTTGTCCGTGCAACAGTGAAAAGATGTATGCTGTACCTGGACACCTCCAATCCGGACTCTCTACCTTGTGGAGTCTTCGAACAAAGCAGATTTCGACATTGAGAATTGGAGTTCGGATCTGAGCCAGCAGAGCTCTTCAATTGCTGCGATAATTCAGACTTTATTGGCTGAGTCTCAGTGGGTTTCATTCAGTCGGTAGCTCTTTGATAAACCTTGCCCTTGGTTTGCTAGTGAGAGTCGTCTCGAGATTTTTTGGCATTGTATCAAGGCGATGTGGAGCTCGTGATTTTCGAGGTGGACAGGACAAAGTGCGCAATTGACGCTGGGAGGACAGAAACCAACCTCGAGTTGCATCCGATGATGGACAATTTGTGGACACCGTTCCCCTCCTCGTGAAATCCAAAGGATATATTCAACCATATTTCTCGCCTTTGAAGGCGCTGGTGTTTGTCTATAACAGCAGCAGCAGTAGGCCAAGAACAGCGGCGCACCGGTGACTGTCACGTGTGTGGAGAGCACGACGCTCGCGAGTGCGCAGAATCTCTTCTTGCTGCCGGAGCAACAGAAAGCGGCGATCCCGGTCGTGCAGAACGGTCAGGATTTCACGCGCGGTTACATCAGCATCGACAAGGAGAGCGGCAGCGAGGAGCGCATTGAGGTGAAAGAGGTGCTCTCCTACGGCTACGACTGGGACGCGGCAACGACATCTGAGTCTACTACTGCGTTTGCGAACGACTCCAGGGCTTGAACGTGTGGCCACAAGAGTAGCAGCAGCTCGGTGAGTCTCAATGGACGGACGCGAACCGCGAGACGTTCACCAGTTCTACAAACAGATGGCGCAGGCGTCACGCAGCGTCTCGAGGCACTTGTATCAAGACGCTTCAAATAACAATCCTGTACGTGTGTGAGTCTAAATGCAGAGATCCTGTGTGCGTTTGATGGTAGAGCACCTCTCGAACGTGCGTGCATGTCCGTTTGTGCGTCGTATCATTCCACGGCTCGATGGACGTGGCGTGATTTTTGGAAAAATACGAGCTCCGCTTAAAATCCGCATTGGCGTCATCTTCCATCCGGTCCAGAACACAAAAATCAATTATTCCAATCCCGAGCCAAAATACCTTGGGCTTGGTTGATTTGAGTTTTTGGCCGTTCTGAACTGGAGTTTTTTTATTCTGGACTAGATTTTTTTGGAATGGTCCAGGTGATTCATAAACCTCTCAAACGTTATATAGCTATTTTAGCAGGCATACAATCGACTTAGAAGGGGTATGCAAAACATCAGTGACAATACAGCTATTTGTGGGAGTTTCCCATAACACCAGCTTTTTCCCCGTCTTTCAGGTTTAGAAACCGAGTCGTAAATATATCCAGTGATCCATTTACCCTAAAATACATGTCAAAGGC
The DNA here is from genome assembly GCA_038050625.1 of Pythium sp. MPC-2022a. Lineage (NCBI taxonomy): Eukaryota > Oomycota > Peronosporomycetes > Pythiales > Pythiaceae > Pythium > Pythium sp. MPC-2022a. Next base: position 18,532 of record JALBZB010000358.1, read on the forward strand.
GGGGCCTTCTATTTGAAGCACTTTCAACACACATGCATAATTACGCGCATAAATAAAACCAGGATGCTGTCAATTTAAACTAGGAAACTAGGATAGCCAGTCAACGTTTTGCCTGTGTTGCCAGCTCACAAATTCGAATTCAAACTGCTGATGGGGAAACCTGTCGGTCGGCATCGCGTCAATGGCGGCGGCAGGCGCGAGAAGAAGTTCACGAGGTAGCCGTACGACTACCAGCTCAAGCTGAAGGTTATCGACTACTGCGCAACAGCGGGAATCAGCACCACCATCGCACGGTTTTTCTCCAGCACAGACGACGGTCCGAGAGGATCAAAATGCAAGCTCGTGAGCAAACGGAAGCAGCAGCGCGCTCGTGTTGAACAGCGCGCCGGGACGGCAGCAACTTCCGGCCAGCAACGCAATTGTGACCGCGGCCTCGCAACCACACTTCCACAATCTGCAGAGACTTCAACCGTGAAGTGGGTAAACGACTTCCGCCGCGACGGCGTCCCCGTGTCGTCTGCAATGCTCAAGATTCGCGCATTGGAGGAAGCCAAACGATTGAAGATTCTACTTGGTGTCTTTTCCGCAACGTGACAGTGGCAGCGCGGCTTCACGAAGCATCACCGCTTTTCGTTGCGTGTGAAGACACACACCGGACAGACGGCCCCAGCTGATGTGTTGGAGCAAACAGCTGCATTCGCACATGAATTTGCAAGAAGAGCGGACGTTGAGAGCATCAAGACCATCTACAACGCCTACCATACGGCGGTGTTCGTTGAGCTCCTGCCCCAGACAACGATCGCGAAGACAGGCAACAAGACGGCCTGGGTAAAGTGTGGCAAGAAGGAGAAGAGACGCATGACAGCGATGGTGCTTGGTGACTCCCACAATTCGAAGTACCCGCTATTCCTGGTGATGGAGACCGCGCCGTCCAGAGTTATCGCAGTTGAAGCGGAGAACAAGCGTGTGCGACATGGTTTTGGGCGGCGCCTATGGACCGAGATCGAGCCTCTTCAAGACGAACTCGACATTCAAGTCTACAGCAACCAGAACACTTGGTGGGCTGGCGCGTTAACTGTGGAGTTTCTGCGCTTCCATTTTGGTCAACGCAGCATCTTCAGCGACCCCGTTATGCTCCTTCTCGATGACTTCAGCGGCCACTGGATGAAAGAGGCAACGGTGTACGCAAAGTCACTGAACATCGTCCTCGTAAAGGCGCTTCCCGGGCTGACATGGCTTTGCCAGCCTGCTGACGCTGTCTGGATCAAGCCCATCAAGGATCGCCTTCGACGTCATTGGCTGCTGCATTTACAAGGCCAGATTGCTGATCACTGGGCCAGACCGACAGCCCCAATGTTCGAGATGAAGGCTCCAGATCGAGCAAAGGTTGCGCGCTGGGCAAGCGATGCCTGGAAGGATATTCCGGCGTCCATGATCGTAGCAGGGTTTGCTCACTGCAAGCTGGGAGTTGGGGTCGCCGCTGTTGTTGAACCAAACGAGGCGGTTGAGATGCATGAGCAGTTTGATGCGGTCGTAAAAGGCTTAGACGAGCTATCTGTTGTTGATCCATGTGGAATTGTGCTTGATGGTGACCAGGATATTGTCGATCAGTCTGCAAACATTGGTATGTGTGGCTGATGTAAATTGATAAAAACATTGCTGTTCCGCACTACTCCCGGATCAACCTGAAGCCCCATGCTAGTCCTTCACCACTCGTATATCACGCTGCAGTCAGCTCGCCTTGCGCGCAACTTATCTGCGTGCCCACGAAAACATCGCGGAGATACCATGAGACTAGAATGAACATCGACAAATGCTGGTATAAATGGTTGTTTTGGTCGTCACTTCCAAAACGCACCCCAAAATCGAATTTAATATGGACCACATCAGTGCTCGGCTTCAGCTTCCGTTTTTACGAAATGCATGTCAAAAACTGTGTCATCATTTTTGATAGGTTTTAGTAGTACCGTGTGTACATTGGATCTGTCTATGACATGGATTATAGGGTACCTGCAGTGACCGTATTTCACAAAAAACCATCCACAAAACTTTTTTGCATCGCTTTTTATGTAAAATTCTTTATTTTAGAAACGTTAGAAGCCAGCTGCGTTCTTATGAGACATATAACAAAATCACCAGTTTACCGAATCTATCATGTTACTTGTCCTCTCTGACTTCCCAAACTGTCAACTCCAAAAGCAAAACGACAACAAGAATGAGCTCTGGAAAGAACGCCAAGCGCGCGGGGTCCACGAGCCAAGTGTGGGGCTACGTCATCGTGCTCACCGCCGCGCTCAGCTTCATCCTCTCCATGTACGTCTTAATATCCCTCACCCTCCGTCTTTCTCTCTTGACCAACTCACCTCATCGCTCTCTTTGTGTCTCTTGCGCTCTCGCCAGGTACATGATGTTCTTCTCCAAGCTCCTGCTCTACATCGACGACCTCGACATCGACTTCACCACCAGTAGCAACAGCTCTGAGAAAGCGCTCACGCCTACACCCGCATCAACAGCAGCAGATGCTAGTGCCAGTCCAGCAGAAGGCGCGGGGATACTGCGTGCGATCGAGCTGGACGTGTACTACTGTTACTTGCTGCCGCTCACGATCCCCGTGTCCGTCGTGGCGTTCTACGCCAACTGGGTCAGCCTCAAGTTCTTCCGCCACAACTAAGAACTAACGGGAGCAAGGTAGATAAATTATTGGAATACAAGTGTCCGCTCTGCGTGAGTGATTAGCGTGTACTTATTTTGTTTGATAGTAGAGAACATGGTGTGCGTGTGTGCGTACGTGACTGCCGTCTTTTATATGATAATTCTCAAGACGCAGTGGTCGACGCTTGCTCTACTATCACTGGCGCATTGTTCACCGCCCCAGCAGCACCAGAGCCACTTCCAACTCCGCGAGTAAGAGCCGCCATGTCGACGTTCTTCTCCTTCATCTTCTTGGCGAGGAATTTGAGGAACGCCGCCTGCTTCGGATTTTTCTTCAAGCTCTCGAGGCTCCAGTTTTGCTGCGCTCCAGCGCCAGCACCATTGCCGGTGCCATTGGCACCAGTCGAGCTGCCACTGGTTTTTTTAACCGCCGCCTGCGACAGCTTGATGTACTTGTTGAACGCGTTGCTATGCTCGGGGAACTTTTGCACGAACGCGCCGATCTCGGGCGGGAACAGGTTGAAGCCCACGACCACGCGCTTCACGGGGAGTTGGCCGAACGCTCGAGCCGCTACCTCCTTCGCGGGCAGCGAGCGCACGCGGCCGCTGAAGTGCGGGAACTCGCCGTCGCAGATGATCCCGCGTCGGTACAAATAGGAAACGTGCTGCCACCCGCTCTCGCTCGCGCTCACAGCTTCGAGCGTGTCAGTCGTGAGCTTCTGCGCCAGTCGCGTCTTGTACCCGTACTGCTTGTAGTGCTTGAGCCCGTTCACGTTCACGTGGAAGCCGCCGCCTTCAAAGATGGATACGTTGTCGTCCTCGTCATCCTGATCTTGGTTGTCTGTATCTGCACCAGCCCCAGTAGCACTACTACTGCTGCTTACAACACAGTTGCGCAGCGGACTCACGTGCAGCGTCGCCCCGTAGAGCGGCGGCACGATCACGTTCGTCTCGTAGCGCACCATCTCGGCGTAGTCGAGGTGGTACTCGGTCTCATCGTCACAATCGGACGCGATCACCCACACCGCGACGCCGTGAGTGCTCGCCCAGTCGCTTGACGAGATCACGGACGCCGCCTTGTCCACGAGCAGCTCCTGCACGGCACGCTTGGCGAGCGACCTTCGGTATGATTCTTCATCGTCATGTTCACTTGCAGAAGCGTTAGCAACTGAAGCAATAGTCGCAGCGGACGCTTGGCTCTGATTCGAGAGCGAGAGCTCCGCCATCGGCACGTACACGCCCCACACTTTGGCCTTCATTGCGCTCTCGTAGAGCAGATCTGCCGTCTCGCGGCTCACCGCGCGGTCGACAACGTGGAACGCGCTGGGTGTCGAGCGCAGCTGGTCGCGCACGATCTTGCCAAGCTTGCCGTTGCAACCAGAGGGCGTAAAGCCGTCGTCCCACGGGACCATCGTGATGTGGCTCGGCGGGGTGAGCGACGAAGCCGAAGAGCTCTTTTCGTCATTGGTGGAATGCTCTGAGACGGCGGTGGCGGAGCTGTCGTGGTGCAGGAGCCATTGAGGCAGCAGGTCGCGTGAGGTCGCCATGGTCTTGCGGTGGGGCGTCCAGAGATAATAGCAGTAGTTAACGAGGAGAAGGGGGCTGCAACAGAGCGCGCACGGTCCGCGATCCGTCCGCCCGCTGGTCACTTCTGCTTTCTGCGGCGCATGTCGAACGCACGCACACGCGTATGGCGTCTAATGACGGCAGGCTTGTAATTGGATGCGATGGCTCTTTTAACCGACTTTGATCATCTGCTAGGATTTCCTCCAATGATCAGTCGATATTGTCATTAAATGTGCATCGATTGGACTAAAATGTAAACTTTTACAAGGTTTTAAGCAAACTATTTGAATCGCTAGTTTTGCCAGTGAAAATATAGCAACCATGGCTTCTAATAACGAATTGATTTTTAAAAAAGGTTTGTTCTCGAACACACGTGCGTTTATCCGAAATCGCGACTTGCAACATGTGTTCCAAAGTACAGCTTGTTCGCGCTGTGCGTGAGCAAAGCACATGATCCGATTGGTTATTTGATTATCGATCGATCGATCGACTGCACCATATCCGTAGATGGTTCTTTTGAGCCGCTTCGAGTTATTTCGCAAGCCAAACTGACCCCCGGCGGTAGCGCGTGGAGAATGGACAATGAAGGAGAGAACCACATTAACGCCAAACTCTCGCACACATTTTCATTCATGCTTACTTGCGATTCCTTCCATTCATACAACAGTCTCACAGAATTCACCGACTTCCTATTAATCTGGTGACCATGTCAAGCAGACTCCTCACGTACTTACACACAAGAAGAGCAGACGGTGAGTGAGTGCGCCATACTTGCTGGTCGGTTCACTTCACTCACACGTCTGCTGCTGTCATTCATTTTGATGCTTTGGATGCTCGTGGCAACGCACGCACTGCTGGCGACACCTCGCGTCCGTCTTCTTCTTCTGCCTCTCTGTCAGAAGAGCAGGCATCCCCATTGAAGACACCTTCTTTCACTTGAGTTTCGGTCAGCTTCTCTTCTTCTCCTTTTTCTTCTTTTTGTCGTCTTTCTCGGCTTTGTTCTTTTTCTCGCTGTTCTTCAATAGGAGATTCTTCTTTTTCTTCCTCAACGACACAAGTGATCCGCGAGTCGTCTGCTGATGGCGCTAGTCCTGGTGATGATGATCTTGGGCTCTGACTTGGGTTCCTTGAACCGGACCTTGTTGGTTCCGCATCTGGCGTCAACGCAGTTACCTCTGTGGTCGACTCTGTTGGTATGACTGCTGCTGCTAGTAATGCTGTGGTGTCGGGCACCTGCGTGGCATCCGTGAAGATGCTCGAGATCGTCTGCAGGTGCAGCACGAGGCGGTCCATGGTCGCGACATTGCGCGTCGTCGTGTCGACCTGCTCCTGGAGATTCGCGAGCACTTTCTTCAGGCGCGCGATCTCCTCCATCAGCTCGCACCGGTGGTTGCGCCGCAGGTTCACGATCATCAGGCGGTCGAGCAGCAGCTTGCGCGCGCGGTGCGCGTGGCGAATCAGCTTGCGCACGTCGGCGCGCTCCTGAAGCTCGAACGGCGTTGGCGGCAAGTACACCATCGCCGGCTCGTCACTTGTCGTCACTGTCATCAGCGCCATCGAGACAGTATCCGGCGCGGTGAAAGAGCTCCTTGGTGACCTACTCGCGTCTGCCTCTGCGCTGGTCACTAACACTCGCTCCTGATCTTCGCGTGTTGTCGTCAACACGCTGCGTACACGCAGGTGGCTTCCCCACACGGGATCGTGTCTCGAATGCCGCGGCAGCGCGTCCAGGAAGCGCGACGTGGCCGGGTGCGCGCGCACAAGCGGCGGTGGAAGTGGTGAAAGCGTTGTCGCTGGTCGCGCTGTCGCCGGTCGCGACGACGCCGGCGCGCGCGGCACAGCGCTCATCGACTGGCGGCTGCGCTTGCAGCGCTGGTCGTAGAGCATGCTAAAGAGAGGAGGGTCACGTGACGTCACGCGGCGCTAAATGGCGAATGAGCTGAGCTGAGCGAGTGGTGCCGGTGGGTGGGTGGAAGGGATGCCGAGTCGAGGTTCACGTGCACGCGCGAAGAGCTCCAATGAATACCGATAATGGACTGAGAAGGGGCTGAGCGAGCCGCTGTCTTTTTGGACTTGGAGCCCATACTATTTAGCCAAAGCGGAGTGGTGGATTGTCTGTGTGAGGGAAAAAGAAGTGGAGATGAGACGTGCGTGCGGTACCGTACTTACCAGATTGCCACTATATCAAGGAAATAAAAATGTAACGTGGTCGGACGGGTTAGTGCGATATATGAATTTTGATAAAGTATGGAAAGTGACAGACGATGGACGGACGGTCGGATCGATACTGTTCCGGTCTGTACTGAAAGGTGAAAGGCCCGCAGATACGAACACGTGGCGCGGTTGAGCAGGCACCACGCTTTTCTGGCGCGAGCGACACGCAACGCGTGCAGCAAGGCATGTCTTTGCAGCTTGACCTCAATTACCAATTTGAACTATGTAAAGAGGTATATTGGCATCCCCTCTTCAAACATCTTTTACTTCTAGTCAATATATAAAGGGTACATCATTAAATAGGATGCAACAAAGCGCACGCTGACGTGCACTGCGTATTGTGAAAGGTCGGCCGAGGTTGCTTCTGTGTTCTCTGCTGTTCCGCACACACGCGAGCACCAGGCGCCCTTCACATGGCGCATGCGCTTCACTCTGGAGTCAGTGGGTGACTGCCGCGCGTGCACGTGACCATCCAGCCATGCGTCCTCTCGCACCAGCAGCAGCATGGGCCGATGGCACCAAACAAGCGCCTTCATGGTCTCCTCATGTGTCCGCCCCCACACATCTTCCTGCAGCTGCTTATATGATCTCCATCCAACAGCTCATCATAATAAAAATAGCCATCGTGAGAAGCCCAGGATACTTTTTTCTGTGCGCATACAGATGGATGGATGGCTACACTTGGTCCTCGTGATGATGACAGGGCGCGCAGAGATCAGACTGACGACTGGGTGTGTGCTTTGTTTGCGAACACAATGACACATCTGTGTCGTCCGTAAAATGGTCAAAGCAATCTTCTGGATCAAGTGCATACACTATCGGATTTACTTGTGCATTTGTGGTAGAGCTATCATGATGGTGGAAGACTGAAGATGATGATGAAGGAATTCTGTTCTCTTATGGTTTTTAGGAAGTTGAAATTTGAAGAGCAATCGTGGCTAAAGTTGATACTGTATTGTAGGATACAGTGGTCTGCTGATTGTTCTGCATAATTTGATTATGGGACCCATCGCGATCTTTCCTGTTTTGAGACAGGCTTGGTAAAAGTATGACACCACGTGGGTATTGCAGGGCTTCTCCCAATATGACCCACCGTCATTATTCAATACCCTCCAGAAACCGATAGTGCATCATTTTCCATTGTCACTGAAATCAATCACTGTGTTGTGGCAGCGAGCATAGCGCTGGGCAGCAGCATCCCGGCAACATGATGTTTTGGGAGGCTATTGCTGACATATGCAAAGAATGTTGGTGCATGTACTTGCTGCAACAACTCACATTGAAAACAACATGCGCGGATATAGCAAAAGGAACTACAAAGAAATGAAAAAGCTCTTCACATGTCGCCTGAGCAAAAGTGATCGTTGCATGGGTAAGTTGCTGCTCCACAGACCCACAATCATAAACAGCGAAAACTCTACAGAGAAGCTTTTGAATTCCATAGATCCATTCATTGGCTCTGAATATCTGAGCTGGTGCTGGCGCTCTTGAAGAATGGGTTGCTGGATTGAGTCAAGTAAAGCGCTGCATAGGGAGCAAGAAAGAGTGGCTCCTCGCTGGACGTCTTCAATGCATGTTTATTGTTGTTTTTATCTCTTTGACGTCGTTATGCAGTCATTTTGTTTGTTTTTCTCGCACAGATTTCTATTTCTTCAAACTACTCGCAATGCATTTGTCTGGAGCACAGACGGTTACGACCATGCGTCGATCCACTGATCATCACCGTCCAGCTCCTCGACTTCAGTCACCACCCTTGGTTTCTGCGCGATGCTCCGCCTCCACATGTCCTTAAACGCGTCCAAGTAATTCTTGTGGAGAACCGCCGCCTCGATGCTCTCATGGCGATAGTGAATCTTAAGGTTATCATGGTTTTTGTTCTGGCCTGCTTTGCTCCAGTTCATCGACCCTAAGGAAGCATAATGCACACATGATGTGAATACAAGTACCTTTTGAAAAGTCTATGATGCGATGATCGAAAAAATTACCATTAACGCGACAGATCTTGTCGATGATCATAAACTGCATGCACAATTATCAGCAGATACTCAGATCAACAGTTGTTCAGATATGTATTTCATTCAGCTGTGCACATCAGTACCTTGTTATGGGTCGCAGATGTTGGTCCCAGGTGGACTTCCACACCAGCAGCGACCAGCTCTGATATCTTTGAAAACGGCCTGCCTACTCACTCTGAGTCTGTGATGACACGGACTCAGACCTTGTCCCACGAGCTGTTTCAACTCATCACACAGTTGAAAAGCACATCACAGCAAAGCTCACGTCATTTATTATACACACGATCACATTACTGAATAGTGCGTCAGCTAGAAAACTCACTTCTTGAGACGTGAAGATGCACACCTTTCTCATACTCCGTTATAGAATACCTCAACTCCATAAGAACTACCTGTATAATATGAATCAAATCAATTTATTAATTTTCACAGTCTCTCACTAATCTCAATCGTAATTAAGAGTCGTATTTGGCGACAAATCTGTGCGCAAAAAATGCCTTCGGTCACGCGTATTTACGCACCAACGATCTGACAAGCACCACTTGCCACACACTACACGTTTTCGCTGCTCAACCACTCGTTACACACTGCTGTTGACCACTCATTTCACACTCTGTCGCTGCTCTCTTCACTGCACTGCTCACTCTCACCCCCTCATTTTTCAGAATGCCGATTAGTGTGCAGAACGAGCAACGGGTACTCGACACCGCAGCGCAGCAGAAAAACTGGCAGCTCGTTGCGTGCGCGTTGGGCATTCGATACCAGACAGCGTGGCGATGGATCGACATCGCAACGCAGGACAACAATTGGGAAGCGGCGTCATCACATCGCTGTGGGCGCAGGTACAAGAGGGTGACAGACGAGATAAAAGAGCTTCTCGCCGCGAGTCTTGAGGAGAACCGCCATCTAGTTCTTCGTGAGACGGTGAGGGTTCTTCTGAAAAGATACCATATCAAATTGCGCGCGCAAACAGTAAAGTGACCGATTGATAGCGTTGCATTCACTATCAAGCATGTGCACCAGAAAAGCGCGCTCATGAACACACTCGAAAACAAAGAGAAGCGCTATCAGTACGTTGTCAGGCTGCTCGAGCTCTAGTTGTAAGGTATGTAATTGAGCGCTGTGTTGTTGTTTTGGTTTTTGCTGTTATGTATACTGACATTGGTGTGTATGCTCCACAGGGCAGAAGATTTACTATGTGGACGAAACCAACTACAACGTATAGTGTGCGAGAAAGGTTGGAAGAAGCAGATGTGGCGACTGCGTCTCCAAGCTGGTGACGACAAGCAAAGATACCAACATGCACGTGATTGCTTGCATCTCAAGCACTGGGTTGGAGTACTGGCAGCGTCGTTTTGGGAGCTACAAAATGCCAGAATGCAAGGAGTTTTTGCGCCAGCTGCTCAGTCACATCCAGCAGAAGCAACTATTGAGTGACGTTGCCATAGTTTTCGGCAAAGCCCTGTGCCACTCACACGCTGAACAAGTGTTTGAAGAAGACGGCTTCAGTGATGTTACTCTCCTTTGACTCGGTTCATATTCACCTATGCTAAATCCAATAGAAAATGTGTTCTCCGCTGTTAAGGTTGCTATCAAGCAGTTCTTGGCAGCCCACCGCATGGAGATAATTCGCCAACCTGTTGAAATGACGATTAAGGCGCATAGAGAGCAATTTATTGTAAACACCGGTGATGTATTCGTGGAAGATGCAATTACCGAGGAGCTGTGTCAAAGTCGTTATGCGCACACTGTGGGCTTCCATGTGCATGTTTGCACCTTTGACGACATGCGAGTTGGTCGCTAGAAAATAGCAACCATAAAGACACAGGTTTGGTATGAACAAGGTATTGTGCTAATAAAGTATATCTTTCGGAGCTGAGCAAATCTCTGACGGAGTTGAGCTATTCTATAACGGAATGTGAAAAGTTGTAGATGCAGACATCGGCTCGTTTACGAGCATTGCCAATCATTCGGAGGAGAATTGCTTTTGAGCGTTTTCTAACTTTCCCGTCGAACATGAGTTGTAGAGGTACCTACGGTGGACGATCACTAAGGATCTCGTATAGGGTAGGCTTGCTGATCTGCGGCTCGCCTTCACACTCGTTCTGCACGTTGTCAGGCTGTTCGATACTACGCATGCTCTCACGATCCTCGTTGAGCACGTTGGCTGGCTGTTCGATCTGAATGTTCTCATTTTACACGGCTACTAGTGTTCTTTCTAGCAATTTGTTGAGTGCTTCAAGCAGCTTGTCCACCGTATTGCTCTTGTTCTCTGAACTGGACGCCCATACTCGAATCATCTATCAATCTGCATCTAGGAACCTCCGTGGACACCCGCCCTGACCCGACGTCTTCCCCCGACATCAGCTTCTCTTGTCGTCTGCGAATTGTCAGGATTTCAAGGCCGAGGGTCTTGGCCACGCCACGAACGCTACGCCCGGCGTGGAACATAGCTGCAGCCTGTTGTATGCCGCGCTCTCTTTGTCTGTTTGCTCCCTCTCTCTTCCTCTTCCTCTCCTTCTTCTTGGTGCGAGTGCTTTTGCGTGTGCTGTGTAGTGACATTCGTCTGTCTTCTTCTTGTCTTCTTTGAGAACGAGAGAGAGGACGAAGAAAGCTTTTTATCTTCGATATGGGGAACGTCTATGTTAATCGCCTCTGAAAGGCAATGTGTTCTTCTCTTTAAAAAGATCAATACCTGCAGTAACACTTTCGCGAATTTCCACGGCAGATGTAGACACAATCAAATTTCCAGTTCGATTTTTAAGTGTACAGTATGATAGCCACCACGCGAGAAAAGAGCACGTGCGTGCTTCTCTCTTGTGTTCTCAACAATGCTTCACATGACGCGTTCACTCTCTGTGAGGCGCACGCGCCATCCATGAGGCGCATACTGCGGCTCACGCGCGTGCCGCGCTCATGTGTCGCGAAAAGAGCGCTATCCATTTCGTCAGTTACACTTATTTTGATGGTTTATCCCTCGAACTTCAACATGGATGATCAGTGATTTATCCCTACAAACAAAGAGATTACTGATTACATTACGCACCTAATAAAAAACTGCATTTTTTTAAAGCTTTTCATCACTATTAACATAAATCGAGTTCCCTAGATAAACGGGCGTAGGGATGGGTGTACCCATCTACCATGGAATTACCTGCTCCGAATCAATAGTGAAAGGCACACTTCGTTACATTAAGGATTCATACAAACTCTGAGTAAAAACCGCAATCTAGGGTGTGCCTTTTTCTGGAAGGGTTGGAGGCATGTTACACCTCTCGTATCCGATTAGTATAGGGATTTGTATGTGGATGGAAGGATTTGGGTGTGCCGTTCCCAGCCCAGTTTTGACCCTCTTTATATTGCGTACCACAAAAATGTGCATTTATGGATTATAGGCGGGATCGGGCATCACCTCCTATATCGATTTGGGTCGTCGGATGGGCCGAATGGCTCAAAGCTCACAAAAATAAAAATAATTAACATAAAATCTGCACAGCTATCTCACATTTCATGCTTGTCGTTCAGATTTCAAACGGCTCATACTTTTTGTGAGTCTGGCGCGTTCTTCGCGTCCAGCTCCTGCCATCGCAGCTCCTCCACGCGCGCCTGGATGCGGCATTTGATCTCTTCTTCCGTCGTCTTGAGCGACTTCGACAGCAGCGACGGGGATTGAGGTCGCACACGGGGCCTTTCGTCTCCACGAGGGTGGCTGTATGTCTGTGGTCGGGTCGTACACCGCGGGGCGGTGCCGGCGCCGTGCTTCTTTTCGTAGCGCTCGAGCGCCTTGGGCAGTCGCCAGCGCTGGAACTGCTCGCGACCAAAGACCGAGGCAGCGCCAACGACCGCACCGACAGCAGCGCCTTGCACGGCACAAACGTGACCAGCTGTAAGAGTGGAAGCAGTACAAACGTCATGTTAGACTGCGTCACAGTGAGCCCTCGGCAATTTCACTACTGGGACATTCCTATTCCATCACATTCTCTGGACCCTGTTCAATGGAGAGCTCTCTTGACGTTTGTATTGAATGTATCAAGTGAACAGGATCGC
>JALBZB010000359.1:0-31018 GCA_038050625.1 Pythium sp. MPC-2022a
CCGAGAACGAGGACAAAGTCAACAATGCACATTTCTTTTCGGAACAGAGGAAGTACCAGTAGCTCTGAGCTACTTCAAAGTTTCGAAGGACGCTTCGAATTCGTCACGGAAGAATGCGCCGCTTAAAGCGCGACACAAAAGTATACTGAGGCTACAAATCTGGCACCTGTGCACGGCAGAACATCCAAGTGGGACCAGTGAAGACGCGTGTTGTCACACGGAAGCGAGTGTATTACATGGGAAGAAGTGGCAGTAGATTCAAATCCGCCTGCACAACACGCCATGGTCGCTACATTATGAGACGAGACGATCTTTAGTTCTTCTTGTTGCAGATTGGCTTCGTGGTCGCCGCCGCTGGGGTCGCCACTGGCTTCGTGGACGTGGAAGGAGTAGACACGCTGCCGGAGCCGATGTCCGCTGGGACGCCCGCCTCCACCGACACGCCGTTGTAGCTCAGGATGTCCTGCTTACCCTTGACCATGACTGGGTCCGAGCCGTCGTTCGAGAGCGTGAGCATGCCGTAGTGGAACTCGTAGGTCGATGGGAACGTGCTCACGACATTGTGGGTCTTGGCGAGCTTGAGCGGCTTGTCGCCCTCGCTCTCGTAGAACTCGAGCGTCGCGCCGGTCGCGGCCTTGCTCACCGCGATGCCAAAGTTGTACCACGTGCTCGTCTTGAACTCGGTTTCCCACTTGGCGTCGTACGTGCCGTTGTTGAGGTAGATGATCTTCGCAGGGCTCTGCTCGGCGTCGATGCGGATCTCGAAGATGTGGTCTTCCGGGAAGATGATCTGCCACTGGTACTTGTTTAGGAACGGCTCGTCCTTCTTGACGCTCGTGCGGAAGAACGTCTTGCCGTCCGCGTTGCCGGCGATGTTCTGCACGAGCTCGGAGCGGCGGAAGTTGTTCTGCGTGTTGAAGATCGCGTTCTCGTCCACGCCGATGTTGATCACGCCCGTGTCCTTGTTGAACGCCGGCGAGCGGCCCTTCTGGTCCACCGTGACGTAGTCCGCTGGGTTGCCGTTCTTGCCGCCCTTGCGCTGCTTGAGGATGTGCAGCATGTACTTGGTGTCGAGCGTGGCGACGGTCAGATCCTGACCGCGGCCATCCCACGGCAGTGGCTTGTCCTGCGCAGCGACCTGGCTGCTAAACATCGAGCACGCGAGCACGGCGACAGAGACAACAACCGAGGAGAGCTTCATGGTAGGTTGAGTGGTTGGTTGGTGGAGACTGGAAGACGGCACTTGAGCTGTCGACTGGGAATCGAAGAATGAGAGAGCTGAACTGAGTTGAACTGAGCAGTACAGTCGGACAAAGCAGATGAGGCGCTTTTGGGATCTTGGGATATGCGCCACCACGTGCGAGCAGCCAGTCAAACTGAGAGAGCCTCAGACAAGTCTCACAAGCGAGTTTGTCTCTCTCCTGGAAAGTCTCCACCATCGAGCGAACAAGCCAGCGGACGACAGAGAGAGAACGTGTTGAAGCCTCCGAGGATGGGGATTAACATGGATGGCGTCATGCACGTCTCTTCAATCTTTCGCAGAGTCAAAGGATCGGAGGATGGGAGTCGATTATCAGGATTTGCACCAACCGAAATCACTCACATCGATTGACGTCCGCCGTGTTTCGACACTTGAAAGATTGGAGATGCTATACGCAGTGTTTGATCCTGAGCACTTCAATTTTGTATCGTAAAGCTATTAAGAACGACACGAGATGTTTGGACATCGAGTTGCTTGTGCAAATCACAAAAAGCTCCTAGATAGAATTTCCTTTGCTAGGGGTTGTCTGCAGCAGTTTTTTGGGCTCCTGCACCATATGTACCAGCTTTTGCTTTCATTTTTTTTTCAAAAGAAAGCATACAAAATATGATTTGTGTAAGTATCGCGAGAGTTACAGTAGTGTAAGCATGGTTAGAGCAACAGAAGAGCCAAAGTTTAACAAAGGCATGAAGTGGATAGCACACTGGAGAAGGTCCCTACTCGATTCGAGAAGAAGACAAGTCGTTACATATGTGGTAAGATATTGGACAAGCGACCAACGATTTGCCGACGAGCCTGCCAAAAAAAACGCGATTAAGTTTGGGTATTCGTACATCCTGGGTGCTTGTTTTTCAGTCTTGCACACTGTGTCCATCATATATCCGTGTTAGGGAGTGCAATCCAAGCCATTCACGCTTGTACACACAACAGTTGTGCGGATCTGGTCGTGGGCTTTGAACTGAACTCTTGCTGGTAGAGACACACCAATAGCCCAGATGACACAGTAACTTTGGATTATGGCGCGGCGACTCCCGCGTCTTGTGAACTGCTCTCGGGACTGTAAATTAACGGCATGCTTGCGACTCCAGGCGTAATCTGACATGATCTTGATCCTATTAGAGATGATCGTGTGTGCGGCTTGTGGTGTGTGCGTGCGTGTGCGAATCAAGTACCAGTGTTCGGCAAGTTTTTGACTCGACTCCACTATGGCTCAGTCGCGCAGTGTTGAGTTCCGAGCCTGAAGGTCGCCGGTTCGATCCCCACCTCGGCCAAACTTTTTGGTGCACTCGCGGTCGGCGTTGGAGCATGTGGTTTTTGATGCGGTTCGCGCGGGCTGGTTTGTGCACTTCCAGTTTGCACCGAATCACTTCCAGTTCGCACCAAATGTTCCAAAACATCAGCGGTTCAAGGCATGTTTGTTTTGCATTTTGTATATTGTGTAGTCAGAAAGCGAAGAGAGAACACAGGGTGACAGGGAGAGATACCAGAGCAGGAGGTTCTTTTGTACATGTTCGTTAACCACACAAATACACACTCACTTTTGCATTGACCACTTCTGCAACAGTAACATCCTCACCCAAGCTCGACAGCATCGCATCTTCATCTTTCTAATAGATCCTTCGACAGACAGCCAGTTCTCTTTGGGGGAGAGCGATCAGCGCACCAGCAGGCATGCTACTGTACACATTCATCCATAGTATTCTACAGCAGCTCATCAACGGATCGGTGAACTTGTCAGTCTTTGGAGACTAGTGACGAAAGTGAGGGAGTGCTCGTGAGCCCTGAAACTCAAAACTGGGAAACTCAGTTTCATCCGTTGCGGTGCGCCTCCTCTCCATGAAGCAGCAAAGTTTAGAGGAGAAAATTTACGTGGTTGAAAGTTAACACCTCTGGTGAAGCTAAGTACGTTGCGTGTGAGTGCAGAACTGGAAACGGAATTCCTCATGGTGTCGTGGATCTTCATGTACTTGCAATTCCCAGAGTTTTACCGCTCACGTTGGTGCTTTATCTGCAGTTCTTATGTATTCGAGCTCTTTAGTTGGGTGTCATCGTCGAAATTCACGAGAGTCGCTTGAATCGATTTCGAGAAGCGTGTTGATGTCACAACAGATGGGATCTCTACACCGTAGGTAGATGAGAGAGTTATTCCAACCTTGAAGTGTGAATCCCAGTCACTAGAGCCCATTCAGTGAGTTTTGCGCACACAAATCACTGGTGGCTGTGTCAATAGTTTGCCTGACATGAGAGCTGCTCGCCAATATTGCAAATCCAATCGGCATCGGAGACGCATCGGAGAACAATCTTTGGATTCTTTGGAGCCCAGGTGTACAGTTCGCAATGCAACGAGGAGACCTTTGAGCGAGCTTTTGATTACCACGAAGCGCGCAATGCCACAGCAGCACAGTGCGCCTGTCCGCTCGTCATCAACAGTACTGGAGACACGCGCACCAACCAAGTCCACCGCACCAGAGCACAATCGAAGGATAAGATGTGGCAGCATAGTGAATGCTTCAAATCCGCAAGGCTTCGAGGGTACTACTGTACACAGCAAAGATGATCTTTCTTTATTAAACACAGGCGTGCAATGAACACAAAGCGACGCTTTCCATTTGCATTTGATATCTGCACACGAACAAGCGTAGATTAAAAACTCAAGCATGCACAGGGAAGAGTCTACAAACCTTCTTCTAATCGCCACTACTCGCAGCTGAGAAACACTAGAACATGACGCTTATGCCGACTTCTTCTTGCAAGCCTTGGCTGGCTTTGGGGTCGAGTTCTTCTTGGTCTTGCTCGGCTTTGGGGTCTTTGGCGCCTTGGTCTTCTTTGGCTTTGGCGTCTTGCTCGCGGAGGACGATGGAGAGACCGTTGGCGACGAGCCCGAGGACGATGGCGCAGCGGTCGTGGCGGCTGGCGCTGGTGTGGCGTACTCATCGTCACCCGAGGCGGCAGCAGGCGCTGGGGTTGCGTACTCGTCGTCACCCGAGGCGGACGCGGAGGTATCCGCATCAGCAGCAGCAGGGGTAGTGGTGGTAGCTGGCGCCGACGTGGCTGGTTTGGTGGTTGCAGGAGCCGACGTCTTTGGGGCCGCGGTGGTGGCCGCTGGGGTCGTGCCGGTCGCTGGCGCAGGCGCCGCAGCCGAGCCGGAGCCGCCGCTCACGGACACAGTCTTCTCTACCGAGACACCGCTGTAGTCGAGCACGTCCTGCTTGCCCGAGACCATCTTTGGCGCGCTGCCGTCGTTCGAGAGCGTGAGCATACCGTAGTGGAACTCGTAGTTGGATGGCGCCGAGCCGGTGTTCGGCACCGACTTGGTCATCGCAAGCGCACTGTTGCCCGTACTCGTGTACAGGTCAATCGAGCCCGAGCCGACTGCAATACCAAAGTTGTACCACGTGCCGAGCTTGAACTCAGCCTCCCACTTGACGTCGAGCGAGCCGCCGGTGTAGAAGATGATCTTTGGCGGTGTCGTGGTCGAGTCGATGCGCACCTCGAACAGGTGCGACTCTGGGAAGATGATCTGCCACGAGTGCGCGTTGAGCCACGCCTCGTCCTTCTTGACGCTCGCGCGGAAGAACGTCTTGCCCGCCGTGTTGCCGGCGATGTTCTGCACGAGCTCGGAGCGGCGGAAGTTGGCCTGGCCGCCGAAGATCGCGTCATTGTCCACGCCGATGCTAATCACGCCTGTGTCGCCGTTGAACGCCGGCGAGCGGCCCTTGGTGTCGATCGTGATGTACTTGGCCGGGTCTGCGTTCGCCGGGTTTTGGCGTTGCTTGAAGATGTGCAGCATGTACTTGGATTCGAGCGTCGCAACCGTCAGGTCCTGGCCGCGGCCGTCCCACGGCAGTGGCTTGTCCTGCGCCGACACTTCGGTCGCGAAGAGCGCGCACGCGGCGGCGGCGACCGACAGGAGCACGGTCGTGAACTTCATCTTCTTGCTTCTAGTAGGTCGGTCTGTCTGTGAGCGAGGGGAGAGAATGCAGAATGAGCATTAGGGCTCGCTGCATTGGTGCCGTTGAGCTGGGGCGAAAGCGATGGAGGGATTCTACCACCTGTGGTGCTTCTGGTAACGACGGCGCGATCGAGTCTGCCGTAGCACCATCCGGGCCACCAGCTGGATGGGTGGAACGGGAGTGAGTGTTGTGAGAAGAGGCGCTCGGGGATTGGGAGAGTCAGTTTTGAGAAGAGTCAGCAGATTTGCTACTTGCATATTGTTTGGCATTGTCATGGATTTTTTTGGGTTCTATATTTTATTCTGGTCTTTATATTTGCATATTGCGATTTATTGGCTTTGATTTCGGTGCTTTTCCTCAACGACAGCCTACTGGGGAGATGAGCCACCAACGTCCGGTTGCTTTGATTCGCAGAAACCATCTGCCTTTCAACGGGTATTGTTAACAAGCACATTTAGTGTGATCATTTGGAAAGAATATCAACCAACACATTCTGATTTTTGAGTACAAAAGGTTTTTTGAAGATAGATGCATCAAAGTCGCTCTTTATAGCTTCACTCTACAAACAAGGCAGAAAATTTAAAGGGGTTGTCTCTGGAACTCAAAGTCAGACAGGTAGGAACGCGAGGTGCCACTTTCTGCATATGTGTTGCTGCAAGTGTGTGTGTATTGGTGCCTGAAGTTGATCTTTTGTTTGTGCGTTTCTACCTGCTACACAAGCGTTCCGAGAGAACGAACGAACCGAGCAAAAATGCATTTGTTCTGTTTATAATAATACCTAGTCACCTTAATACTGTGCACTCTGGTATGACCTCCATGGTGCAATATCTGGACACATTAATACCTGTCTATGTGTGGCAAAACGCTCACATCGTTTTGGACATTAACGCACGCGCTTGTTGCTTTCGACGACAGATAGACCATCGAGTTGTTCGGTATTCTGACTGATTATGACAACTATTAGGTTTGTAAGCAAAACATTTTGCAGCCAATTTTGCTTGTTTTTGTATCGAGCTGTAGTTATAACCTTGTTTTCGTGCGATCTCTTCCGAGGTTTACATTAAAAAGTAGCCATCCACTGTGAGCGGATGGCAGAAAATATCTAAATCTTTCTATTCGAGGTTTTGAATTTGCCCTCGGCTAATCAAGTCAAAGATTTTTAGTGTTGTGCGTGTGGCCTGTGTTAGGGTTAAAACGAAAAACGCTGCCACATGTCGGCAGATTCGACTTTTGTGTGCAGTATACAGAAGCTGAGACAAAAAGAAACGGAGGAGCAGCTGCAAAGGTAGAATCTGAGACCAAGAGCAAGGACGAGGTTTTCGCATTTACAACAACGATTTTGCAGCCCAATTCTATAACCTCTTGAATATGATGATCATATACCGAGAGCTAGAATCAAGTGACCAAAAACAGCTTTCCAATTCGAAGAAGCTGTATTTCCAGCGTGCATGGCGGCTCAGATGGTGGATGCAGTATCCAACAAATGGAATTCTGATTTAGCCAAACAAAGTAGTTACGAAATCAGTAGGTTGTCTTTTGGAGCTCAAAGTCAGGGAGGAGGTCGGTAACGGGCCTCGTATGTGTGTTTCTTGTCGATCTCTGTTTGTGCGCTTCTAGAGGCGTGTGCTGTGATCACAAACCCTCTTGCAAGTCGGATTGTTTGTCACGTAAACTCATCGTCGGGCCCTCTTTGCCAGGTCAGGCTGGACTTTCAAGCAAGAAATACAGCTTTGAGTTCCGAGCACTTGATCAAAAGTATTTTCGTATGATACATCCATTCCTATCTAGTTTGTGGTGATATACATGATACAGCATACCTTTTAGCTTATGCTCCACCATACCGTAGGCTATAGTGTTGCTCCCGACATGCTGCTTGGTGGTCACCGCGCATACACTGCGACTTCGTTCAGGTACACCACTTCCTGACCCTGGCCGCTGGCGTCATAGCCCCACAGATCGCCTCGGATCCACAGCGCCGCTGCACTGCCGACAATCTGCATAAACTCATCAGAGCTCACCGGAGCACCCGTCGGTTCCCTGATCCACCCAAAATCCTCGCGCAGCACGACTGCGTACGATGTCCAGAGCGACGAACTTGGTAACGGGAACGTGCCCAGCGCCAGCGAGATCTGGTTTCCCGTGTTATCAAAAATCGAGATCTGACCTCGACGCGGACGCGGCGCGCCGTTGAAGCTCGGCGCTAGCATCTGGAATTGCAGCCTCCCGCCATACGCCTTCCGGATCGCCTGGAGGATCTCGGGAGGCGCTGCAAAGTACCAAATGTTGGAGTACACCTGACCGCACGGGAACCCAGGAGCGACGCTGGGGAGTACACCCGGAAGTAGACACAGCGATGGTGATGAAGTTGGTGAACTAGATAGTAATGACGTAGAAGCCCTGACACAGTGGATGACTCCAAGGCTCTTCTGCGCCTGGCCCTTCGTCGAGATGTCGCTCACGACGGTGCCCTGCCCAAGGATGTACCCAGTGTCAAAGTTCCACCCAAACACGAGTCCATTGCTGGCCACCTGCAGCGGCCACGAGAGCTCTTTCATCATCTCGGAGCGCGAGATCACGCGTGACCACAAGTGCACGTGCTGGAGCGTGCCTGTGAACCCAGAGTTTGACTGGAGGTTGCATGTCACGGAGACGCTGCTGCTCCCATCAATAACCACGCTACTGCTGCTTTGAACAACATTAGTAATGACAGTGCACGGCTCCGTGCTCGGCCCAGCACCAGAAGCAGCGAGCCCGCCGAGGAGGAACACGCCACCGGCGTCCAGCGTCTCGCTGACGCGAAACGGACCGCCGTCGAACACGAGCATGCCGTTGTCGTAGAGGTGCACGCGTCCGTTCTCTGAGCTCCACGTGACCACGAGAAAGTGCCAGTTGCTGTCGCTGATGTTGACAAACGTGGCCAGCCCGTCTCGCTTGCTCCTCGAGTTGATAAAGAGCTCGAGACTCGATGGATTACATAGCGCGAGCGGGATCGCAGCTGGTGCTATACCAGAAGCCGTAGCAGCCGAGTTCCCGATCGCATAGGATGCAATGCACGCTGAGGTGGGGTTCTGCTGGCTCGTTTTCACCCAGAACGACAGTGAGAAAGCCTAGCCAAAATACGAATAAGTTAAAATTGCACAGAACTGATTTCACCCCATGGTATATCCGACAAACAACAGTCTTCCTTACCTCAGTCGGAAATCCGTCTACTGCACTCTGGCTCACGACGTAGTCGCTGCCGGCGAGCTCGAGCACGTTGCGTTCCGCGATCGGAGCGCTGAGCGCCGAGTTCAAGTCGCCACCGACGTCGCACGCGAACGCGCACTGGCCCATGGGCGACGCGAGGTCGCACTTTTGGTCGTACTCGCGCTCGCCAAACACCTCGTCGACTGCGAAGATGCCACTCGCGTCGATCCGTAGAGTGTTCTTCCCGTTCTCCACCACCGTCCAGCCTTTGAGACGATCAACGCTGTTCGTTGTCGACTTGGATGCTGAAAAGCTGTGGCGAAAAAGCTCAACTCCGTCGTCATAGTCGTAGAGTCGAACTACTGTCTCCTGGGTACTGCCAAGAGCGGCGCCTGGCGTGCCCGGGTCGCTCAACGTCATCGTCAGGTACTCAAAGTGCCGTTCCTTCTCAGCATCATCCAGGATCTCAATCTCAATGAACTTCAGCGCTTCGCCGATCTCAAACCTCAGAAAGAGGTTGCTCGGGTCGTCCTCCAGCGCCAGTGGTAGTCGATAGTCTTGATTGTACGTCGCGCTCTTCTTCAGTGGGTCGAGCTGCACGATCAGCGTGATGATACTGTCGGTGCCCTGTAGCCGCACAACTGGTACGAGGATCGTGGGTGTGTTCTCTGTGACACTGTACACGCTGCGCACGAATATAAACAACCCATTGCGCTGGTAACCGAGCGCTTGGATCGGCATGGACGCAGGAGCTGCTGCAGGTAGAGTCGTGATGCTCACACTCAACGCGCTCGCAGCGTCTCCACTCACTGTGAGCATGCCGTTCTTTAGCAGCTCGCTCTTCGAGTCCGCCAACTGCATCCTCAAATCCTGGAGGACCTCGTGGACGAGCGAGTCTGCGTTGTTCTCGGATGGCAAAAACTGGAACTTCACAACCACCGAACCTTCCAGGAGCTCCAGGATCTGGATTCGCGACGCATCGATGCCCAGGGACGCCACCAAAGTAGATATAAACGCACCCTTGAATTGTGCCTCAGCTGGGGAGCCCGCGGGGATGGTGTTGATGTCCATGTCGAGCTTTAAAGACACGGTGGCGACATCAAGGTTCGGGGTCAGTGCGCCGCTCGCTGCTGCCTCACGCTCATCAGCGAATTGTGACAGTGGCGATGATTGGAAGCCGCTACTACCAGTGCTACCGCTGCTGCTCTTGCTGCCTGAGCTGGTCACACTTGTGGACGAATCCTTGATGGGGATGCTGGAGAAGAGCTTGTACGCGTGGTTCTGGAACTTGTAGCAGAGCGCCATGCTCGGCGTCTCCTGGAGGAACGTGTAGCTCGCCAGTCGGTTGATGATGTAGCTCGTCAGACTACCACCAACCGCGGGCAAAGCGTCGCAGTCCGAGTCAACGGTCGCGTCACTTGCGGCGATCCACTTAGCGGCATCAAAGTCTTGCGTGCCGATGCCATCAAACTGGAACGTCATCATGCTCCCCGTCGTCGCAGGCTCAGAAAGCAGCAATTCCACTTGTTCAATGTTGAGTACTTCGCACAGTACGTCGCTAAACATGAGGTAGTCGGCCATGTTCCCGAACCGGTAGCAGAGCTTCCATGTCGCGAGGCTCGACGCCGAACCCAACACTGTGATAGTACTCGCCGGAGGAACAAACTTCACGCTGAAGGTCGCAGAACCTCCTCGCGCAACCGGCGTCACAGATGCTAACGTTGAAAGAACGGACGTCTGCATCACGTTTTCATGCGCGGCCAGTAAATCGGCCGAGCACGAGATTGCATTCGATGGCACCCACGCGATCTGGTCGCTGCTGACCGTGATCCCAAACGTCCCGGCAACTGTCATCTCGACCTCTTGGTCTGCGACCACGGACGTCGCAGTCGGGACCCAGATCTCAGCCTGCGCGACCGAGATCGAGATGCTTGGAAATAGCGCAAACGGCTGGCGGTCAAAGCTGTAGCACAGGCAGAGCTTGTCATACGCCTTGGCGAACCAGACGGTCGTCTTCTGGTCGTAGACGTCCGTGATCGCAAACGCGTTGCTGCAATTTGTCACGCTAGCGGTCCACCCGAGTTGGTCGGTATTTGAGAGACGGAACCCAGAGAGTTGAAGCGGCGTCGACGCCTCGGCGAGGATCGTATTCCGGTCGATGCTCAACACGCCAAAGGTTTGCAGCTCAAAGCCGCGGATGTGCGAGTACGGCTCGTCTTGGAACTTGTAGCACAAGTGATAGATGTCGCTCGGC
This sequence comes from Pythium sp. MPC-2022a, assembly GCA_038050625.1. Classification (NCBI taxonomy): domain Eukaryota; phylum Oomycota; class Peronosporomycetes; order Pythiales; family Pythiaceae; genus Pythium; species Pythium sp. MPC-2022a. The sequence goes on from JALBZB010000359.1 coordinate 10,655, forward strand.
GACGACGGGAACTCGGTGAAAGTGCCCGAGAAAATCAGGTTCACGTTCGCGCTCTTGATCGTCATGACAGTAGACCTGCCCGCGGTATTCGTGCTCGTCTCGCCGCAGTCCGCACTCGACTGCACGCTCTGAGAGACAAACTTTGCAGTGTCACCCACTGCGATCCCCGAGCCGATAGGGAGCCACGTCTTGACGTGATTGATCGTCGCGACGTGGCCCAGAGTGTTGCTATTGTCCACAGCATTGAAATCACGCAGATCCACGATCTGTTTCACGTTCACTCCGATGCCCGGGTACAGTCGGTATGGCTCGTCGTCAAACTTATAGCAGAGCTTCCATTTTGTGCCGTTCGAACTCGATTCGAAAGGGTACCACATCGTGACGTTCTTGAACACCGTGATCTGCTGGCTAAACAGTCCCTGTGGTGGGAAATCCGCACAGTCCTGGTCGCTACTTGCGCTCTGATCGACAAACTTGGCCTGGTCCTTCTCGCCCATTCCAACTCCGTCGATCGCCACGAGCTTGCGTTCATTCACGACGGCGACGTCATCCTGCCCGCCGACCGTCTTGTCGAACTGGTGCAATCCCCAGATCGTTTTTACGTCAATGTTGAAATACTCGTAGAAGAAGAACGGTTCGCTGCCGAAGCGATAGCAGAGCACGCGATCCAGCCCCGCGCTGTCCACGTCCGCTCCAAACCGGAAGCTGCCGACCGTAACGCCGGCGATGTTTTCATAGAGGTACATCGCCATCTCTGCATAGTCGTCAAACTCCTTCATGATACTTGTGAGCGTGATCCCTGGAGCGTCGCAGTTGAGATTCGTCGCGGGCACAAACTTGGCGAAGTCGCCCGTCGTGACGCCATCACCATCAAACAAGAACGTTTTCAGCGCTCCCGCGACGGCAGCATCGCTGCTCCCGAGCAACGACCGCATGTTCAGGATACTCTTCACGTCCAAGTACAGGGCGGCGTACAGTTTCAGCGGCTCGGTGCCAAACCCGTAGCACATGTACACACGTTTCCCCGAGTTGATCGGCGCGAGCGCGACGTCAACTTCGTTCGCGAGCGTTGTAAACGAGAGGTAGTCGTTGTCCAGACTCGTCGGGTCCATGATCAACAGACCCAAGTCGGCGCAATTCGAAGTGAGGTTGGCCGTCCACCCGACGCGGTCATTCTCGGCAAGGTTAATACCGTAGAGCGTGAACAGCTTGCGTGCCTCGGCGACGGCGACGTTGCGTTCGCCCACGAGCGTGGCTTTGGACCGTACGGTGCCAATCTTGATCTGCAAGTTTGTATAGAGCTTGAAGACTTCGTCGCCAAACTTGTAGCACAGCTGTGGGCTGTAGTCGAGTTGGAAATCCGTAAAGTTGAAAACCTCGGACAGGTTTGCATCCAGCACTATCGTGTCAATCGGGTCCAACGTGTCCGCAGCGACCAGCGATGCGAGATTGCTCTCGCAGTCTTCTTCGCCGCGCAGAAGCCACCGAACTTGGTCCGCTGGTAATAGACCGTAACCCACAAAAGTCAGCGGTTCGGGGATAGTAGCGACAGCGAGCAAAGGGGACCCCAGGTCGCCGGTGAACCTCGTCACCATCTTGACTTCGATCAGGATGGTCGGGTACAACTGGTACGGCTCATTGCCGAATTGGTAGCACGGCAGCATTTTCTTCCCCGCTGCAGTGTCGATAAAGTTCACGGCAGTGTCTAGGGTGTCGGATATGAACAACACCGTCTGTAGCTGGTCCGTGATCATGTGCTGCGCGCGGAGCTCTGGACTCGTGCTGCTCGCCGCGCAGTTGGTGGCGGAGCCAGCTTTGATGAAGTACACACGATCGTTCAGCAACAACCCCTCGCCTATGAAACTAAACAGCTTTGGAGCCTCCACGACAGCCACCGAATCTTTCCCAGTCAGAGTCGCCTTGACGGACGCGAGGTGATTCACTTGGATCGTGATCGATGGGTACACTGTGAATGGCTCGTTACCGAATTTGTAGCAGAGGCAAAACGTTTTGCCCGCATTCCCCTTGTCAAAGACAAAAGAGGCTTGCCCAGGGAGCGCGATGTTTCGAGTGTAGTCGTCTTCTTGCGCGTCCAGTGGAACGCCTGCAAGTGGAATCAACATCGCGAAAGTCGAGGTATCTGTGCAATCTACCGGGTTGAGTGATGTCAGTTGCGCATTCTTCACAGCATCAACGCTGATCCAACGCACTTGGTCGCCGCCCAGGATGCCGCGTCCGTTGAATCGCCAGGTCTTTGCGTAATCAGCGACTGCCATGCCAGGCACCCCAACGTTTGAAGACACTGACGTGATCTCCTTCACGACGAAGCCTAGGTTTGGGTACAGTTTGAATGGGTTGGCGCCAAACTTGTAGCAGATCGCAAACGGTTGGCTGTCCGGCGACGACTGCGTGAAGGTGAGCTGGGTATCCAGCGAATCGGAGAGGTACGTGACACCAATCCCGCCAACGTCAGAGACGCCGGTGGTTGCGACCCCACAGTTGGCATCGTTGGTCGTGCTCGAGTCCACGAACTTAATCACATCCGCCTTGGCAACGTTGAAACCCTGGAAGGTGAACGTTTTCTTCACGCCAGCGACTGCGGTCCTCGTATCGCCCGAGCTCAGGATGTCCATGAGAGCCGACTCGATCGCGGCAGTTACGACGGCAGCACTGTCGTCTATGAGACCTTCGTCAGACGCGATCGTCTGCATCGTTGCGACCCCAGCCGGCTGTACACTTGGCGGGTTCCTCACACCGCTGACCAGGACCTCCACATCTGTGTACTGATCAACAGTGTCGGACAGGGTGATCGTCAGCTGATTGGCCACGCACGTAGCAGTTCCAGCAATCACAGGCTGTTTGAACGTAGCTCGACAACCGCTCGTATCCCACGTCCACTCGTTCGGAAGTGTCAGCAAGAAGCTCCCACCTGGCAACACTCGTCCTGTGCTCTGGAAGGACAGCGTCGCACTGATCTGCAAGCCCGCGACTGGTCCTGGGCTGAACAGCAGGCTTCGCCACAGCAAAGGTCCCGTCAGAAACCCTTTCGTGATTGCGTTGAGCACGACCGACCCGGTGTTGACAAATCCACCAAGGTGGCTTCGAATGAAGACATCTGCAGTCTGGACTGGGCGAATAGATGACGGTGACCGAACTTTGGTTACTTCAAGCTCAATACTGCTCTCTTGGGCAATCGCCGAAGGCACAACCACACACAGTGCCCGTGTGCTTGAGTCCCATGACATGTCCGCCGGAGCCGATTGCACGCCAGACGCGATGCTCAGTGTCGCCGTAGACGCATACGAAACGAGCCAGCCGTCTGCATTCGCGAGAGAGAAACAGACGCTTGCACCGGACTCGAGTCTCCCGCCTGTGGCTAGCGTGATTATCTGTGTGGACTCGACACCGGGCGTCGCAACACTTGAATTCCATGCCCCACTTTGTGGTAACGTTGAGCTCACAATGGCGTTCACCATGACACTACTACTGGACTCGTCCACGATGCCCGAGTCTGCGAGGGTTGTTGTGAGCGTCAACGCCGAACTAACTTGCTCCGAGTACGGGTTGATCATATCCTTGACCAGAAGCTCAATCGCGGTTCCTTCACTAAGTTCGCCCAGGGTTTCGATTCGCAACTCGCTTGATATAGACGCCCACGTGATCGATTTGACACTCAATCCTGACGCTGGGTGCGAGAACGAGGCAACTGGCGGATCGGAAGTGAATCGCCATCCTTCAGCAGGTAAATCGATAGTGAGGAAGCTGCCGCTTGGGAGAGCGCCGCTCAGTGTCACTCGCAGCACTTGGTCGCTCTTCATGCTCGCGCTGTTCATCGTAGTCGAAGTCCAGGTCTGCGCGCCACTGATAGATCCTCGCGAGATGTCCATGACAGAGATCGTCGCCGGGCCGTCGATCACAAACCCATCGGGGGCTTTTGTTGTCAGGAACGCATTGCACACACCCGTTTCTTTCGGTGGGTTCGATACATCGGGAGTCTGGATCGCGATGACAGTGGATCCGGGTATTGTGGTGGCCGATGCGTCCAGCGTAATTGAAATCGTTCGTGTCCCTGCATCCCATGATATCGCAGCGGACATCGCTCCAAGAGCTGTCGTTGATACAGTCGCTGTGCCTAACGCTGCCATGGACCATTTTGAATCAGGCATCTCGATGTCAATGCTGCTCCCACCGACAAGTTGCCCACTGTTAAAGAAGATCAAGGTTTGACTGCTAACCACGCCTGCGTACGGCTTGGAGGATACCCACGTGCGCGTGCCGAGAATGAGCCCCGGGACGATGTCATCCATCTGTACGCCGCTTGGCCCATCAATGACGCCGCCACTCTGGTCTTTTGTTGTCAAAAACGCCCCCACTCTTGCCCCAGCTCGCACCGACATGGGTGTATTTAACGCATAGATCGTCATGGAGAGCCCAGATGTGTACGCTGCGATCCCGGCTGTCCCGCCAAGCGTCAGAACGATCGACAATAACGCAGCATCCCACGAAGACAAAGCTAACACAACGGTACTCCCTGCTGACGATAATGCTACAGCCAGCGGCCCTCCTGTTGCGGAGAAATCTGAAGCTGGCAGAGACACCACGATTTGTCCGCCGACTGGGATCGCTCCGTTTGTATCAAATGTAAACACGACGTCCGATGTGATCCCTGGACGAGGATTCGCTGTTTTCCACACGCTTGCTAGGTTTTGCACGGCCGTCACAGCAGCCATGGTCACGGCATTTGGACCATCCAGCTGAAGCCCCGCGGCATTCCACGTGTGGATGATCGCACTATTCGCTGTTTGATCTCGAACGGATGAAGGCGTGCGAAGCGCGGTGACGACACACGATACCTTCGAGTCTTGAGGGATCGACGTTGTGCTTGTGATCAAAATCAGCACTGCGAAGGACTGGGTGTCCCAGGACGCAATCGCGGTAACACCGGCGGGTAGCGAGTCGACCACCACCGATAAACTTGGTACTGCCGCGTCGTAGTCACCGAAAGGTAGCTCAACTTGGATCAAGCTGTCTTCGTCGAGCTGTGCAGACGTCGTGAACGAAATCTGCACTTTTGACGTAATCCCAGGATGCGGGAGCATTACTGAGAACTGAGCGTTTGAAATTGTGCCAGGAACTATGGAAATCCCTGGCGTGGTACCAGTCTCCAGCAAATACTCTCTGATATCAGCAGTAGCGATCTTGAATGAGCTGGTTGTACAGGCACCTGTATTACTCCAGACAAACCCACAGCAAGAGCAACGGCATTATCGAAAGTAAGTCTCCTTAACAGTAAATTAAAAGCCAAGTGCGAGGAAGCGCGAGAGCACTTACCTGGATTTCTCAGCCCTGTAATTTTGATCGTGTGGGCCCCAATCGCAAGCGAAGCTGACAGCTTGAATTTGACTTTTTGGCCAGAACTCGATCCCGCCGCAGTCATCTGCATGAGCTGTTCTTCGAAGACGACAGCGGTAGATGGAGGCACAAATTCAATCGGAAGCTCCAGAATCACAAACCCATTCGCAGGCACACGAACGGACGTTGCCACATCCAACGTCAAATCATTAAGAACTCTAGCCTTTTTAGAAGCAAACGTCAAGCCAACAGACGGTAGCACAGTCGACACGATCGCCACACCCGCGATGAACGTCTCCGTCTGGTACACGCGGTCGGCGCTGTCCGTCGACTGCAACGCGAACGTCCCCGTCGTCGTCCCGGTCGGCGTTGCGCCGGGATTCGTTACGCCGCCCACTTGGAACTTCACGGCAGCGCCAGCCACCACAGCGCTCCCCGCCACCGTCACCCGCACCTCCGTACTCGACGGCGTCGCCACCGCGCTCGCCGCATCGATCCCCGACGCCACGCCCACCAAGCTGCTCGACACCACCACAAACTCGCTCGGGAACGTCAGCACCACCACGCTGTCGACCGGAAGCGCCACCGCGCTCGTGAACTCCACCGTCGCTGTCCCAGACACACCTGCTTCCAGTGAGTCCGGTGCCAGCGCCGCCGATGAGAATGCAGATGCTTCGATATTCACTCGGTCCACGTTTGAATTCGTATCTGTGAGTGTTCCACTCGCATTGTAAGCTGATATCGTAAATGTATCAGTTGCTTGTGCCGCTGGATTCGTAACCTCTGTGATAATGAACTCAAATGACGCTCCTGTTGCCACAGCAGCCGAACCAATCGTTGCGTACAACACGCTGCTTGTCACTGATGCAACTGTCAGCGTCGTAGCATACGCGTTACTGTCCACAACAACCTCCGTGGTGGCCACATCCAGCACAAAACCCGACGGGAACTCGACCGCCACTTGGGATCCGATCGGCAGCTCGGTGCTTGTCGCGAACGCGACCGCCGCATCGCTTAGCGCGCCTGCGACAAGAGACGTGGGCGTGACGCTCGACCCCGTGAGCGTGGCGTTCACGACACACCCTTGAAGCAATAGTAGCAGCAGCAGAGCACCCGCGAGCAGCCACAGCGAGCGCACGTGCGGGATGAGCAGCAGCACCGCTCGTCCACGGCAGGAGGACACTCCGTGACTGTCCTTCATGATCAAGTGCAGCGCTCTCACGCAGGGCCAATTGGGCTAAAAAATGGCGCATTTTCTTGAAAAGATCTCGCGTTTTTGTTTGCTTGTCAAAACGATCTTTTTGGTGCGAATTCATAGAAATAAAATAACGTATTTCTCCAAATAGAGAGCACAAACCAAGCCAAAGTCGAACAATTTTTGGCTCTTGCACAACCCAGCTGTATGTTTCTCACTGCGACCAGCGATCAACGACAGTATCGACTCACATTCTACTGCTTCATTCGGAAGAGTAATCGCCGCTGGAATACTCTTCTTGTATGCACGATCGCCATTGCTGGAGAACCGATCGGAGCCAATCGTGATGTCGCTGCACTCCTCGCTGCCTCCACTTCCTCCGTGCACAGCGAACGATCAGTAGCTGCGTCCACGCACTCCACGCTTTCCTCTTTGCTGCGGACGATCGTTGCTGACAACCCCACTCGACGAGGCGTTTGCGGATCCAGCTGTCTGTGATCACGCTCTCCCAGTGCTCCAAACACCTTGCAAGAGTACGCTGTTTGGTTCTACTTGTGAACTCGCTCAGCAGAACCCGTCTTCGCGAAAGAATGGATGTGGTGAGGTGCCAGTGCTGTAAGGTGCGCTGCCGTTGCTTCCTCCTAGTCGAGCGCGCAAACGCCCGTAGTCCGGACCGGATCCGCGCAAAGCGCTTCCATTGGAAGAAGCACTCGTCTGCCATCGACCGGAAGTAGCGCAGTCGGAAGCGCGAGACTCGCAGTCGAAGCTTCCTCATCTGTGCTCCATAAACCAGCAGTCCTCGAAACGAAGTCTTCAGGATCCGGCACTTCGAGTGCTCGCGAGCACGGTCGTGCTTGTCTTTCTTGACTTTCACTCCTACAAGCCACTCCTGGACAATCGCGTTCCAGTATTTTTGCTGATGGTGCTTCTTGAAGTGTGTAATTACCTGGAGACTGTTCGCTTTCTGCTGCTTTCTGCGATCTCGACACAGTTGCAGTTGATCCAGCGCGCGAGCCTGGCGCTTTTCTTGAATATGTACTTCGATAATCCTCTCAAGCCGCTGGAGATCCTTCTTTCTAGTGTACACGGTAGCTAGTCCGCTGAAAGCCCATTGCAAGCGCTTTGTCTTTGCGTTCTCATCTGCTAGAGCTGTGATGACGCGTTTGCGCTTGCTCCACTGCGTGCTCAGTCGCCAGTGAGAGAAGCATTTCATGTTAAAGAACTGCTGACGAAAGACGATCGCACGCTGAATCGTGTATTTCTCTTGTCGTCTGGTAACCACAAACCGCGTCCAGAGAGCCCAGCACTTTGTGGACCGCGAGTGGTTCATGAACTCGGTTGCCCTCTGGAAGTGCGCCATCTGGTGCTTCTTGAGTGTCGTGAAGCGCTTCCAGGCTCCAAAGTGGCTTTCGATGCAAAAAGCGTCCTGGAAGCGAAACATCTTGCGCATTTGCTTGAAAATGCAGACTTTTCGCTCCCAGAGAGCGAACAGGCGGGCTGTAGTCGTTTCGGAGTAGTGCTCCCTTGCTCTTGCATCGAGGCGCTCCAAGTGGGAGAATGTGATCCAGCGCTGGAGGCATTGCTGCGTGCAACGCGAGTACATAAACGCCTTGGCTCTGATTTCCATGTCACGCTTTCGCTTCCTCTGACGGCAAAACCCTCGCCAGCGAGAGAAATAGTCTTCTTGCTGGTTCGCTTTGAAAAACTTGAGGAACTTTTTGTACTTGTGCTTCCACGCGTGGTGGCCCTGCCACGCTTTAAAGCATTGCTGCGTGACTCTATTAGCGCTTGCTCTCTTTGCTTGGTCGAGCAAGAGCTGGAGGTGTTGCCGCCTTTGCCACCACGATGTGAGAGCTGCAACTCCTCTTCGAGCGTGGAGCTGCCGATGAAAGCTAGCAACTTTCGCGAGATCTGCTTTGTACCGACGACCTACCTGGGTGTGGTGTTTCCATTTCGCGATGCTTTGGCTCCAGATATGACATCGGATGCGCGCCAGATGAGCCAACTTGGTATCTGCTCGGTCGTGTCTCGATGTCTGGTATGAAATCCACGCATCGAACGCGTGTCTTGCGATCGCATAATTACGCAGCCACTGCGCTTGCTGGAGCTTCTCAGCTTGAGTTTGCTGCATGCTCTTAAATTTCACCCACGCTTCAAAGCACCGTCGCTGTAGCACATAGGTGGAGTAAAAGCTTAACGCGCGAAAGTGGTCTTGGTGCTTGCGGCGCTGAAGCGCGACGAACTGGCGCCACGCTGCCCACAATTGCCCACAGTGTTGGCGATTCGCAAACGCGATGGCTGACGCTTGCTTTCGTTTCAATTCTCTCTGGTGGTGAATGAACAGCACCCACTTGCGGTAGAACCCTGCGAGTGCGTGTGCTTCGAGTCTTTTTTGGAAAGAGCGAACAGATCTCTCCCAGTGTACCACACACGTCCACGCTCTCCATGCTCGATGCAAACAGAGAGACCTGTTGAATACGCCGGCTTTGCGCAAACGCACATCAACCGCGCGGGTTGCCAGCAACCTCCACTGTGCGAAGCAGAATCGAATACAGTTCGACCTCCGAAGTTGATCCACACGAAGTTCCTTCCCCCGAGCGGTATTCCTGAGGAGAATGACGCGTTTCCAGGCTCTAAAACTCATCGTTACCATGTTTTGGTTGTGGAAAACGCTCGCGGCTGTGATCGACTGGAACGTGAGGTGCTGAAGCTTGAATTTGTAGACCGCTCGCTTGTAAAGACGCAGTTTGTTGTGTTGCTTCGATTGATCCAAGAGCTCATGTTTGTGCTTGCACGCTGCGATGTACAGCGTCCAGTGAAAAAAAAGGAGCTTGACCAAGTTGCTCTTCAGAAGTTGGCTCGTCACAAGCACGTTGCTCTTCATCTTGACGACAAATGCTCGATGAGAGCGCCAGAGAATCCAGACTTTACGCAAGAGCGCGAAGCGAGAGTGCCCACGAGCGACTTGGCCGAGTGTGTGCTTGTTGCGAAACTTACGCCACACAGCAAACGTATCGCGGAGAAGCGAGCCGTTGTCGCTCCGGAAAACCAATTGCAGCGTAGTCTTTAGCTGTTTTCTTGCCTTACAGAATTCAGTCCAGGCTCTCAGACACCGTTTCAATCGGTTCGTTGCTGCATGGTAGGTCGCAATCTGATTGTTTTGCTTGGAAGCACGCTTCTCTTGATAGAAAAAGCGCCACTGGGAGACGCCATACTTGAGTTTCCGGTCGCTGTAGGTCCTCACAGCAACTCTTTCATCCGCTTTCCATTTGGATTTTGCTGTTGTAGTGTGCTTCCATGAAGACAGAGCTCTTGATAGCTTCTGGCTCCGTATTCCGCTGGTTGCCAGGCTCTGCTTTTCGTGCACCACAGCTCGATACAACGTTTCATTTTGCCAGCGGTAAAAAGTCGCATACAGCAGATACTCGCTGAAAAATGCCTTTGCCTGGGCTTTCTGCGACGATTTTTTCTTCCGATACTTTGTGAGCGACTGCCACTTCGTGACAGCGACTTCGAGAAAGAACTGATTCATGTGCCTGTGCACAGCCTCTTGTTGCTCTCTTTTCCGCTTCATGCACAGAGTGTGAAGGTGCCATTGCTCGAGGATCTTGCTGCGCATGTTACTAGTGTACTTCAGCGTTGCATTCCATAGCCGCTGCTTCTTCTGCTTTTGGGTCTCGTAATAGACAAGCCACACGCAAAAATGCCGCAACAGTCGCTGCTTGACGTGGAAGTTCACTGCGAGGTGCTCTTGGACCTTCAGCTTGCGGCAAACTCTTGTAGAGGTGCACCATATCCGAAAGCACTGCAGCATCTTGAAAAAATCGTTGCGTACTCTCTTGGATTCCATAAATGCGCGCAGCCGTAGCTGTCTGCGAGACACAATGTACCAGGCGTGCAGAGATTTCCTCAGCAAACTATCGAACCTGTAGCTCAGCGCTTTGTATTTGGCTTCTCGCTTCCATTTCGTTCTGCAATAGCTCGTTCTCCATAACCTCAGGGCTTCATGGAGTCGGTTTGAAGCGTAGAATGAATCAGCGAGCCCGCGTTTCACTCGCAATTGACGTTGCTCGTGGTAGAATTTGGTCCAGCACCATACACTTTGCTGGAGGCTTGCATTCAACCGTTTTCTCAGGAACTTGCTTGTCTTTGTGGTTAAAGCGAGCTCCTTGAATGCATTTCGCAAACGTATTCGCGCCTGCTTTTTCCGATATAGCTTCACGAGACGGCGATAACAGCGCTTGCGAAGACTCAAGCTGAACCAGAGTGCCATGATGTTGTGCGCAAGCTTCGTTTGGACGTGAATCTGGAAATTCAGCACTTTAGATCTTAGTTGCTCTCTCCAAGTCGCAATCGCTCGCCATATTATGAAATGGTTCAAGAGAAGCAGCGCTTGTTGCTTGCGCTGGTGCGACAACATCCACGATTGCACTCGAAACACGTTTGTCCAGACTCGAAAGGTTCTTCTGAGCGAGTACACGGATTGCACGCTCGACAGCGCCATTTGCTTTTGGCGGATGTTCGCTGAGTGGACCGAGTAACAATGCCAGCTATCAAAGCTTTTTTGCCGGAGCCGACGATGCGACTTTGAATGGAATCGGTGAAGGCAAGCACTTAGAGAAGCATGCTGTTGCCAAATCTTGAAAACCTTGTTCTGAAGCTTCTTTCTTTGCCAGTCGATTGTTTTTCGGATCCTCGCGTTTGCGTGTTGCTGACAGTCACGCTGAAGTCGCAATTGCCGAACAAACTTGCGCTCCAAGCGGTGCTCAAAGTACACTGATGCTGCTTTCTGGCTTGCCTTCTGCTGTTTCTTTCCCGAGTGATACCCAAGCCATTTCTGGAAGCAAAATTGCGCGCAGCTGACACCTCGAAAGAAATCTGCTTGCAGTTTACGATGCGCGCTCTCCTGTCGCGTCACCAGAAAGCGTCGCCATTTGCGAATCGCCGACGAAATCGCGAGTGTCCGTGACGCGCGCTTCGAAAGTATATACGTGGGAAGCGACAGCACTTTCCATTTCCACGCAGTCATAAATCGCCGCCGAGTGCGCTTTTGCCAGAATAAAGTTGCAGCTTCGTTCAGCACTCGCTCGTTGAGCCTCCTGGCGGTAAATTGGTGCAACACTGCAACTACATCTTGAGCCAATCTCCACAACCTTCGCTTGCTGAATGCTTCAAATCGCTGACGCACTTGAACTTGACGTTTCCATTGCCGAAAGATCGCTTTGCACCGCAACCTGGACTGGATCGCGTACCGACGACGCACTTCCCCAATAATCCTTGAACGCAACTGCCAGTGCCGGAGGTGGATTCGCTTCACGCGCTTGGAATCAAATAGCTCTGCTTGATGAAAAGTCTTCCTTTCATACCGGCGCAGGAACAAGAACGTTTTCCACGCGCGAAACAGGGTTCTCAAAAACCGCGTTGCTCGTGTGCGTGCTGTCTGCGTCGCAATTTGCGATCGCTTCGCTTGAATCTCGTCGATAGATTGCTTCCAAAGAGCAAACGCGCGGAAGACCAAGTGCAGCGATTCTCTGAATTCGCGGCGCTGCTGTTGGGGAAGAGCGGGTGACGGTGGTTTGCTACAAGCACTGGGTGGTAACTCTGAAGAGAGCTCTTGAGAGACTTTCTTCGGACTTGTTGTTGCAATGGCAATCTCTTCGTCGCGCTTTAAATTGCGGTATTTTCGCTTCAGGTTGCTGACCAGATCTTCGTGCCTCGTCCGATCATCTTGGTTTGCAATTGACTGCGTACTCTCACCAACCACTGATCTCGGTTCAACGAAAGTACATCTTCGAGCACCGCTTGAGAGGGCTGCGTTTTGATGTGGACGACGCGTATCAAGCCTTGGTCTTCGTTGCGCAGGTGACCATTCATCACCATGACTGTTGTCGGACACTGGATGATTACTCTGATCTTGGTGCTGAAGTGTGGGCTTTGTCGTGCTTTTCTGCAAGCAAAAGACCACCCACTTCCACGCCGAAAAATGGTTCTCGATCGCTTTCCGACGCCAGTAAAAGAGCGCGATTAGAGATTGCTGCTCCTCATCCTCGAGGGTGGCTAGAAACGCGTCAGGCTTTGTTGACCCAGAGTTCAGAGTAGCATACCCAGGAGAGCTGACTTGAGTACCTAGTATTGACGGATTGTGTGTCGCTGAGTTTAAACGCAAACAGGCATACGGAGAGAGCGATTAATCAGAGACGCAAAGTTTGATGTCCACTCGAGACAATGTTGGTTTCTGTACAGTACGTACCGAATTTCGTTTTGCGCTGCCTTCGAGGGCTCAAGGCGGCAGAGTCATGTCGCGGAAGATCCAGCCTCTGCAACATCGACGGGTACATCCATTTACACATGTCAATATCTTATTCCACCGTTAATGGTTCATCAAAACAACCATACCAACATTTCAAGCGCACTGTAAATGACGCCATCGTACCCATCGTTGGCTTCGATCGAGCGGGCAAACTTTTTGGCGGAACTCGCCCATGCGCCGCAAACCCCGCTCACCGTCACAGCACTCGCGGTTCCACTCGATACTGTCGTCTGATGATGATGCATCTACTGCATCGTTGTCGTCTTCTTCTCTCCATGTTCGCAGACACGATCGAGGTGGGAGATGAGGTTGCCGTGGTGAAGAGCACGCTGGTGTGTATCGCCGCTCACGAGAGATTGACATGGTGCTGCGTTTGGCTGCGTATCTCCTTCTCCTGTGCGAGAGTTGCAGCAGCACTAACGCGTCAAGCACTTTCCATGGAGAGTCGAACGTGTACAACTTGCACGTTTCCCACACGACGGATGAATGTGGGGTGTCGGTTCAGCAACAAATATTCGACGCCGACCATCACTCCTGACGCTTTGAAACTGATTCCGTGGTGTCCACTGCTACAAATGGGTTCACCTGTTTCAGGTTTCGCTGCAAGGTGAATGACTGCCTGTCGAGTCAGAGTGGAATCTTGTCTAGACTTTGCTGGCGAGGTAACGCGGGTAGACGCCATTGTAGACGACGTCAAACACCACTTTCTGCACTTCGTCGTACACGAAAGTTGGGAGTTTCTTGCCGGGAGTTGTGATCGTTTTCTTGATTTTCTTGCGCTGCACTGCAGTGATGACCTTGATTCGCCTCGATTTGATAAAAGTGAGAAAGATGTGCATAGCCATCGCGCAGAACTCTTTCGGCTCGCGTCCTTCCTGCATTGAGCAAGCATAGTAGAAAACAAACAAGTCATAAATGGTTTGGATCAGCATTGGACAATATCTGTGCAACAAAGAACTGCTGATCGCACCTGCTTGAACTCTTCGACTGCAATCCAAAAGTTGACCAGATCTTCAGCAAACTCGATGCGACAAAATCCCAAAAAGTATTCGCGTCCAGGAAGATCTTCGAGCAGCAAGTGGCGAAACGCCATCAGCCGTCTGTATGGATCGAAGCAGCACATAGTTGTTCCCATAAGCACCAGACCTGACTTTCCAATTCCGGAGTGAGCACGTTTGTGGAACTACTAACTGTTCTTTATCATGGAGCTGCAGTTCCGAACGCTCAGCGTTCCGCTCGTTCATCTCAAGGCAGACTTGGTCTTCATTGCCCATGCAGACACTCTCGCGCCTCGACACAAACTCGTCCATGTGAGCTCGTGCTTCTCGGATTGAACTGTGATCAGGCGCCAGCGAGAGTCGCCGAATCTCGAGCCAATGGCGGCAAACGCGAACAGCTTCGTCGTACTGTGCTTGAGTATTCTGGGTGGTTGGAAAGAGAACACACATACACACTGTTAAGTATACAGTCAGAAAGCGCACGGCAAAAGCAGAAGACAGAACCCACCAGCCCAGCTAGCAACACAGACACCCCAAGAAGCACATCTTTGTGGTTTGGTGGGAGCACACTTTCAAACAATGCTAATGCATTGTGCATTGTCTGGACGCTAGTATCAGGGTGTCCAGTTCCCTGAACACGCAAACACAAACGAATGAATCAAAGTGATGCAGCGAGACGATGGCAAGATGACAGCATTACAAAACGCACACCTGATAGGTCCTCGCAAGTCCAATCGATATCTTCAGCATCGTTGGGTGCAGCATTCCCAATGACTTTTCAACAAGCTGCTGGGTTTGCAAGAGCAGCTCTTTTGCCTTCTCGTATCTCTTCTGAAGAATGTAAAGGTTCGCCAATTCGATCTCGGCAGGGTTTGTGAAGATCTCTCCTTCACCATCTCGGGCTGCGTGCTTTGCGGATGCCACTGGAACGTTGATCTGCATTTGCATGATCTCCTTCTCTCGTGCGATGCGCTTCTTTCGCTTGAATTTGTCGATCTCTGGATCTTCAGCGTTGTTTGAAAATGATTTTGCTCCATCGACGTCGTTGCCTTGGAGACCTTCTGCAGCTTCACTCAGCAGCAAATTTCGCATCGATGCGACTTGCTCTTTACTGGTTTCGACGAAATGGATCAGCGAGTTTGCTTGTCGTTCTTGTACCACTTGCTTCAATTCGTGACCGACGTAGAGTTGCGACTGGAGCTCTTCAAACTGGTGATGCCGACGCTGAGCGAGTTCGTGGAGGCGAACGTGGCACTTGTCGCACAGTACTTGCTCGCATTCGATGCAGCGCTTTCTCGCCTTACAACTCTTACAGTTTTCACAGGTTGGCAACTTCTTTCTCCCAGATGGATCTCCTGGTAGTGGTGCGACCAACCCGTTTCTTCTTCCACACTTGGTAGCAGACAGTATCCGCTCGCGTTCCTGATCAAAATCCACTCGCCGCCAGCGACTGCTCTTTAGAATTCGCTGATGAGTGCTCCACTTGCGAACCATTGGATCTTGGGTCGGATCTATCAGTTCTTCACTCTCTGATCCGCCACTTGTATGGTCATCTTCTTCTTCAACGCTCGAGTGGCTATTCGCGCCGTCTGTTGCAGATTTCCCGGTGCTGCTAGGCTCCGTGTCCACATCATAGTTCACTTCTGGCTTGTTGCACGCGCTCTTCGCAGTCCTTGGTGTCACATACGGTAAAGCAAATCTACTGCTCCGCAAGTTCTCTGTATTCAATAGCGGGATTCCGAGTGTGAATGATGGAGGCTTCGCCGATTGCGTTCCTCGGTACACTTTTGTCAATTTCTCCACCACGTCTGGGTGATCGTGCTTGTTCAAATGCCGATAGCAATCCCAGCCTTTGTAGTCTCTTGTCAACAAATTGGAGCCGGCATTGACAAGCAGCTCCAACATCCTTAGCTCACCACGATAGCTTGCGGCCGTGAGACCAGTTGTACCATTTCGATTCTGATGCGTTGGGATAGCTTTCCTGTCAAGGCAAAAGAGGATATCGTCGCACGAACCAATTTCGCAAACAACCAAAAACGGAGTGTTTCCACGAGCGTCCTCGTGGTTCGCGCTGAATGACGGATCCTCTAGCAGCTGTCGTAGACGCGCCAAATCTCGATTCTTCATCGCAGTCCCGAGCATCGCTGTGCGTCGGCGGAACGCTAATCGCCCTGCAGATGCCATGGTAGTGGTAGTAGTGGTGCTACCTTGATTCTCTTCTTCTTCGTCTTCCAGGATATGGGTGAGAATGCTGGAGTTTGACACAGAGCTGCTCAATAGCGAGACGATATGAGGAAATTTCAGCTTGCTCGCCCAGCTCGCTGCAGTCAAGCCATTTTCGTCCTGCGCCAGCTTGTCTGCTCCAAATGCCAGCAAAATTTTCACGGCTTCAAAGTGGTTTGAAATCACTGCCTGCATTAGCGCGGTTCGTGCGTTGCCATTTGCCAGTGCGTTCACATCTGCGCCACCGCGCAGGAGCACTTTCAAGAGCTCTAATCGCCCTTTGTCAGCTGCCAAATGGAGTGCTCGGACGCGACACTTTGTCTCGTAGTTCACGTTCACTTTAAACTCCATCAAAATGCTCAGCGCGACAGCGTCATCGGCCATGATCGACGCTAGCAGTGGTGTCATGCCCCATGCGGTCTCGAAATTCGGTGATGCGCCAATCTCCATCAGCCTTCGCAACACGCTCAACTTTTGGCAGAATATCGCTGCGAGCACGGGCGTGAAGCCATTTGCGCTTTCATGATTCAGCAGTGACTCTGCACGGTTATCCGATATTTGTGACACGGGGTCAAATACACTGAGCAAGTGATCGCATTCCTGATGGTACACTGCGCGCTCGACTTTTTTCTGCAGAGATGACACAAAGAAGTTCGTCATCAGCTTCTTCAAACTCAATTTCTTTTTCGGGAGCGCGTCCAAGCGTTGCTTCGCCACCAACGCGCGCTTCAACGCCTCTTCTTTTTCTGCAATGCGGGCTTCCAGCTCACGGAGTCTTTCCAAACCGGAGATCCCCGGTGTCGACACGGGCAACCCGAGCTGCTGCGCTCGTTTGCGCGCTTTGTCCACGTCTCGATAGATCTTCATATCTTCTCCGCGCTTGATCTCCAGCCGCCTGCACTCTTCTTCTTGCTGGTAAAAGTGCTCCATCGCAATCGAAAGGAGCTCTTCATGGTGCATTTCTTCACAACGCTGTGCGAGTTTGCGCTGCTGCCTCTCGCGCTCTTCGCGCTCTTTCTGCAGCTTCTTGAGCTCGCGCTGCTGGCGGCGGATCTTCGTTTTCTTCTTCTGCTCGAGGCGCTCATCGAGCGCCAGCCACTCCATCGTTCCTTGTCTGACAGAGTATGAGCGCGCGCACTTCACTCGTACTACAATGCGCGTATTTCACACGCGCTTTGGGCAAATTGAAGCGTTTCGCTTCAACTCGTTGTGGGGCTTGTATTTGAGATGAGAACAATCGACTATTTTAAAGGTCGCACGAATGTGACGCATTCTGTTCAAGCGACATCCGTGAGTGGTTGCCTAATTGAATGAAGTCTGACTGAGCCGCGTCAATTGTTTCTTCGCGATGCGAACTGGTCAAGACAGTTGACGACCTGTTGCCATCACTTCCCCATACCGAAAGCCATACGATACGCGCTGTTTACTGGCGGTTGGGTCAGAAAACACCATGGCGAACGAGTGAGGGCTAACAAATTCGTTAGTCCCTTTCGCAGGACACGGAAGCACTCTGATGATGTTGCCTTTTTCCAGAAAGAACATGTTGAAGCGTGCTATTTAAATTTTAACCAATCATATCACGTCATGATCAATAACTAGCCAATAGAAGCGCCTTAGGCAGTGATTATCATCCAATCCGAATTTAGATAACTCGAATTGGTCTGACGAGGTTGATCATTGTGCGCATTTCCTGAGCAAAGGTCACGAACAAGACAAGACAGCAAGAGCAGCAGAGTTGAAAATGACGCTTCCGAATCGCCCCGGGTATCGCATGCAGTTCGTCAAGACCAACCAAACCGTGGTCACGCGAGACCACGCACCTCTGCTGCTGCTCCAGGATATCCACCACCACACACGTCAAGCGGCGCGAAACCTCGCAGCAAAGCAGCAAGACGTCGTGATGGCCGAGGTGGCAATCGAGCGCGAAGCCCATCACGAGCTTCTGCCGTTGATCCAAAAACTCAAGCAGATCATCGCGCGTCCGGACAAGCTCATGGTCGCACTCACATGCGATCTCGACGACGGCAGTGAGAGCAAAGTCTCGGCAGTCGCGGACGACCACAAGCTGCTGCTCCGCAAGAAGACGATCGCTTTCCAGCGCGCGGCGCTGCGCGACCTCGCAAGCACATGGCACCGCTTCGTCGACACGGTTGGAAGTCCGAGCAGCACCAGCAACAGCAGCAGTAGCAGCAGTGCGAACGCATACATGAAGCGCGTCGACCACATGATGATGAAGCTCGCGCTGTACTATATGCGGCTGTGGAACTACCTCTGCGCGATCTGCATTGACGCGGTGGACGCCATGCGCGTCGTGGTCTTCGAATCGCAGAAGCAGTGGCGTGCGACGGCGACGCTGCAACCGGAACGGCGCCGTGTCGCTGCGTTGATCTCGCCCATGTTTGAGTCGAAAAGCTCGGACGCGCTCTCGCAGAATATGATCCGCGCGTCGCCGTCGTCCTCTGCACTGGCGAAGCGCTCGCGACTGACGCGGCAGTCGAACGAGTTCATGATTGGATGGTTCATTGCGCATAAAGCAAATCCGTACCCGTCCGCTGAGGAGCGCTCGCAGATTGCCGACAAGACTGGACTCACGGAGCAGCAGGTGCGCAACTGGTTCGCGAACATGCGCAAACGCCACTGGAAGCCCAATCGCCAGAACACGAAGAAGCCGCGCTGTCTCTTGGACGTTGTGCTGCGCAAGCACGAAGTGTGAAGTCAAATGCATAGCCGACGAGAGAGAAAGCGCTGGTGATAGATGGTTGGATGGATTGTGCCATTGCTGCAATCCTCGAATATCTTTGTCTGTGATCGTTTCTTGAGTGAATGCGTAGTCGTTGATGTTGTTGTAGACCTGTTTGGAAGAAATCCTCACGTGAAAAGCAAAAGTCCCCACAGCTCTGTCGTGAACGCATAAGAACACTAATACAAACCTGAAAATGTGCTGAAGTGACGTGCACATTGCATGAATAATGAACCACAACAGTTGGAATTCACAAAGCAAGTACTATCCCACGTACCACATCATTTGCATCACAGTGCCAGTAGTGGAGACTGGTTCGCCACAACACACTTGGAAGATTGAACGACGACGAAGAGGAGAATCGGATCATATCTTCTTATTTTTCTTCGTGTTTATGTCTGTTTTGTCACTGTTCTCCATCCAAAACCTTCTCGTGCGAATGGTGTCTTCATCTCTCTCCCATTCTCTCCTTGTATGCACTCGTTTGGTCTCCACACACGTGCTTCCACGCGCGTCTCTCGTCTAGATAACAAGTTTATTCTTCCTCGAGGGTTGGACGCTCGCCGATCTCGCCGCGCACGTACTTGTACTTGCCACCCGCGCGGAAGTTGCCGCCGCTCTTCTGGCCGACAGGAACAAGAGCGCTCGACTTCAAGCCGAGGGTGTTTTCCTTGAAGTTGTCAGTGAGGCCTGGCCACACCATCCAGCCGGTGAGCACGACCGCAGGGCCGCCCCATGGCGCTGTAGCACACAATCACACATTCAAAGAAGAAAATGTTAGCGACCGATAAGCAGAAACACACCACTGGCACGGCTACAGCTGAGCGCGCTGCATGCATGTGTCATTCCCTCGTCGTCTCTCTCTCCCTCCCTCTCAACCTCTCACTCGTTTCTCGTGGACGTAGAGCTGAGAAACTCAGCCCAGACAGAAGCTCAGTTTCATTTCACCGCAAGAGAGCGCGAGGGAAGCGGCGGCCGCCGACGGCAGCGCACAGAGGAGAGCAGCACGGGCGTCGTCTTCTACATTAATATGCACGTACCGAGGGCCTTGGCGTCCTTGGCGAGGTACAGCGCCGTGCTGGAAAGCTTCTCGAGGGTTCGTGCCACCATTGCTTCTGCTTGTGCGTGTCTCTGTCTGTTGCGATTTGATGGACTCGTCGTGTGTGTGGCTCACCGCCCAGTTTCCAAGGGTGGGGGGCCGACCTCAGAAACTGGGCAGTGACCACAGTTTGAAATCAGTGATTTGTCCCTATAAGTTATTGCAGGTTATGTCACTCGCCTAATTCAAATGAATTGTACAGCCTAATTTAGAAGGTTTAAGGATGAGTCACTGATATAACATATAAAATTGGCGAAAGTCTGGGCGTGGCTATCACAATTGTGGGGCATGGGCAGTTGACCCACCTGAGCCAAATGTCGTTTGTGATTGGTTGTATTGGTTTTGCGCAGAGAACAATGATTGGCTCGTGCTATTTTAGGTACGAAAACGGTGCGCTGATTGGTCGAGAGAAGCTTTGACCCTGTTGTACTTGCTTTTTGGATGAAA
>JALBZB010000360.1:0-30997 GCA_038050625.1 Pythium sp. MPC-2022a
CAAAGAGCAGGAACCATCATTCCGCACAAGATTGCGACCAGTGGTGATTACTCCACAATGCACCCACTGTCGGTGCCGGAATGGTCCGTGACATCATCCGATGACGTCACCTCTGCACATGGGTATCGGCGGTACTACCGGTATCCGACCGTTATTAGCCACCCATGGTGCACTGTGATGTGATGTGTACCACACACATCTGCCTCCATGTATTGGCCATGAGGGCCCATTACAACCTGTGGTCGAGTTCCCTTACGCTTCCTCGTAAGACCATCATGTACGCTAAAGTAACGGAGCTCTCACTCTGTTACACTATTGACCAAAATTCGGGCACAGCGGGAGATCTGCCTGACTTTCTACCTATTAGAATCAGAGAAATCGGTGACGGTGTGACAACTCTGCAAATCTCACTTTCCGATCTCCGTTCAGCTCTTGGTTTGTCAGATCATAACCTGCTGGCTCACGGGAGTTTTTACAGTCCACCAGATGAGATTGGTGCGTCAGAAGACCAAGAAGACATCGATCATATCGACGAGGATGACAACGCGTACGATAGCGAAACTCTTTGACCATTCAATCAATCAATTCATTTTTCATTCTGCATTGCCGATGACTTTTTCCAGCGACTTGCGCTGGCGACCCATGACGCTTCTATTTGTATATGGTATCCCCCACGACGATGTGTGTGCATTTTTTTGGCGTGTCACACCGTACTTTAGCACGGTGGTACGCCAGATTTGAAGCCACCGGTACTATAAGTAAGAGTGTCGAGACGGCTGTTCGTTTCCGATACTCTGAAACGGTTTTGCAATTTATTGCATCTTATGTGAAGGAGCATCCATGTTTTTTTGGAGGAGTTGCAAGTGAGCTAAAAAGTCGATTTCCAGATGTGATGAATGTGTCGGTGACCACAATCTGTCGATCGCTTAAATTCGACCTGAAGCTGGTACGGAAAGTTCTCGAGCGTCGAGCAAGAGAGGTTATTCCAGGTATGAAGTTGCCTTTTAGCCCAAAAATGACAATTGAATATTTATAATGATGTTGCTTTTATAAACGAAATCCGAACATATCAACAGAAGCTAAGCGCCTTCTATTCGTACCCAGAGCGAATGGTCTTCGTCGACGAAACGTTGAAGGACGGACGCCACGCTCTTCGGCGCTACGCGTGGTCGGCTCGAGGAGAAAAAGGAACAGTGCACTTGCCATTCTCTCGCGGGAACCGACTGTCAGTCTTTGCCGCCCTCAACTTTCAAGGTGAGACATAAAAATCGGGTATTTGTGCATTTTGGAGTGTGTTTTGTCTGATTTTGTTGAGTTTTTTTTAATAGGTTTCATCGGATGGAAGACAACCCCGGTAACGTTCACTAGGCGCGTCTTTCATGAGGCGTTCATGGAGATCGTGATCTCAAGACTGAACCCGTGGCCGTTGCCACACTCGATCGTTGTAATGGACAACGCTAAAACTCATATGTACGCCTAGTTGGAGGAGGCGATCCACTCATGTGGTGCAATTCTTCTCTTTTTGCCCCCTTACTACCCTCAATCGAACCTAATTGTGGTGTTGTTTGGCATGCTGAAGAGGTGGATTCAGCGCTCTGCAAACCATGTTTTTCCACACGCACCCGAAATGGTGTTGAAGGTGGCAACAACCGAGTGTGTGAAGTAGGACAATGACTGTGTCGAGTTGACGCATTACTGTGGATACAACTGTGGTGGGCTGAACTCGCTCACGTTTCAGCCACTTTTGGCCAGCTCTGAGTAATAGTCAATTTAAGTCATGTCGTTGTCTGTCTCGTTTACTATCCTTTTCAGCTTGTTTCAGTCGAGATAAATGGGTGTGCATATGTCCTTTCTTCGTTTCGTCTGACGTGCGAATCAGGCATCACAAAACAAAAAGATCGAGATATTTCAATGTTGGCATTTGGACCCCAATGGCGCGATTTATTTTCATCTGGACCATTTTAGTACCCTGCTTTGCTAAATGAACGAAATAGCACAGTCCTGATTTGACCAGGTTTACTTTGCAAAAAATGGATGAGCTGGCAAAAAAATTGAAACGCACAATATCTGTCCGTTATAAAGGCGTCCGTTGTAAACGGAAGGAGTCGGTGTTGTGGCTTCAAAACTTAGAGCTCAAGGCATTGACGTATATTTTTGTAAGACAAGCTTGCGAGAGGTTGTTGATCGTCAAATGACATGAGATCGCCCTTGTTGAAACGAAGACGAGTATACAGCCACCAAATTTATGTCATTTAGAACGCTTTCGGCTACAGGATGGAGTTCGCAGTGCAGCCTAGCATTTCTAGGTTGGCTCTTTGCGAGCAACTACGTAGTACTCCAGGGTATTGTATTGTGAATGGTCTTATATCCGATCAAACACCTTAAGTACGCGCTATATTTTAGTTGGGTAGAATTGGCTGAGGACTGAGGACGTTGATTGGCAGAATCCATCGAAAATCAATCTCTTTGAAACCTGCTACCGGAATATAAAAATACTCTTTTATCCGATTATCGAAGTTGTCTGCTATTTTGGCAAGAACATCATGTCAATCCTCACAGGATGTGCCAGTCGTGAAGCGTAATTCTCAGAGCTTCCACATCGCTCTTCTGTCTCGCGACCGCGAGTTTCCACGCGCGATATCGTTTCTACAACAGCACGCACACAACCAAAGAAGATGCAGACAGTCAGTGTTAGCGCCAGCTTCCCTATCCAATTTCACCCCGAGGTCAACCCTAGGGTAAAAACATGAAATCCCAACATACCTGGATGAATTGCGCTTTCACGTGTTCCGCCTCTGGGCGGTCTGTAAAGTACCTCGAGATCGTGAACTCGACGAGACTTGGCGTGTGCACCGCGACACTTTCCTTGCTGAAAGGCGCCTTACCCACTGTATTTGAACTCGCGATGCGGAACCTGTAGCTGGTCTTGGGCTTCAGGAAAGTCGCGAGGAGCTCCTGGCCCTGGAAGATAGTCACTTCCTGGTCAAAGAGTGCTTTGTACCCATTCTCTTCATCGTTTTCGATAGTCCAGCTCGCTGGTTGTGCGCTGTACTGGAGATGAAATGCGACCAAAGGCGCCCCGCCATCGTGCTCTGGGGTCCCCCACGAGATGCTCGCTCTGGATGGTTCGATGTCCAGGATCACAGGTGGCTCCAGCATTCTCGCAGGTACAGTCGGTGGTTTGGTGCACATAAGCTCACTGCACTCACTCATGAGACTCACACCAAGTGCGTTGATCGCACAGAGCTTGACGCTGTAGTAGGTCTTGCCTCGCAGCTTCTGGATCGTGAATGTAGTGCGCACACAGAGCCCGTTTGACCCGATCTGTTGCTCGTTGCAATCTGCAGCCTGGAGTTTGAATTCTCGATATACCTGACGGTTTGTGATCCCAAACTGCACTTCCTCCACGTACATCATCACGTCGTAGCTCTGGATCTCAAGACCATTGCACTTTGGCGGCGTGAATGCCAGCAGCAGCGTATGAGCACTCGGTTGCACAAGCTCGGGGCGAGTAGATTTGTCTGGGACGTCGCAGAGCGTCACGATAACGTCGCTCGCAGGGGAGAACTCGGACGTACAGATCTTGTTGTCGATTAGGTTCGACGCGGAGAGCCACACACGAAGTGGCTTACCTGGCTCGAGTCCTTGGAGAGTGTAGCTCGTGCCTGGGATCGACCGAGTGAGCAGCATGACCGAGTTGCGAGCTAGCGATGGCTCGGGAACTCGGGCTTCTTGGTTCTTGGTAATCGCGCCTAGGTTTTGGTTGATCCTGTCGTTCTGGACCCACTCGAGCGTGTACTGCAGAATATTGCTGCCGTTGCACTTTGGTTTCTCCCACACGACATCGACCTGGCGCTTCTGGATGTTCACGACCTGCGGTTGAGAAGGCGGGTCTGGGGCTGTGGGGTTCATTTTCACATAGTCGCTCACGCGCGAGAACGCGCCGATCCCGCATCGGTTCTCTGCTGCAGCGACAAACTGATAGATCTCGCCCGCCCAGAGATCGTCGATCACGTAGGAGTAGAACACATCAGCAGGTGGGCCTGTTGTTGCTACTGCCACTGAGCTGTTATTACTGGACGTTGCTGACTTCACAGCAGCAGCAGAGCGTAGTTTTGCTGATGTGGTCGTCGTTCTTTTCTTCTTTACATTGGCTTTGTCGTCGCCTGAGCTGCTCGTTAGTGACGCGATTGTCTCGAGCTCTGCAATCGGAATCGAATACTCCAGCACCGGTACAAACACGCTGTTCTCCGGCAAACAGCGGATCGTGAACGACTGGATGAGCGCGCCGTTAGGCGACGGCTGCTTCCAGGACAAGCGCAGCCGAGTCGCCTGGCGGTCGCTGTACTGAAGCAGGTTCTCAATGCGCGACGGCACGAAGGCCAGCGTCTCGATCGGAGGCGTCAGGTCGCTGAACGGACTCGATCCGATCTAAAACAAAATTACCATAACATGGGTGAGTCTAGGTAACAACTGATCGACCTCTAGGCAAGGGGATCATAAGACTACACCGTACAGCATTGACAGCTGCGACCTGAAGCGTGTACTGGATCCCAGGCTGTAGGTTCTCGATCACCTTGCTGGTGTACTTTACAGACACGTGGACATCTAGGACCGTGCGCAAATCATACCCTCCGACGACCAGCGAGCTGACCTGGGTCGTGCGAATCATGTAATGCAGCAAAGGCGAGCCATTCGCCAGCGGCTCGTCCCAGGAGACCGTGATCGCAAACTTGTCCACTGATATGAGACGCAGCGCCTTTGGTTGGTCGGGGCTTGATGGGACGACGCGCCACGTGATGATGTTCGTGTCCTCACCTGTTGTGATGAGGAAGACACCCGTTTCGTCGAAAATACAACTCGTGAGCGCGTCATAGTGGCCCGAGAACGAGTAGATGCACTCTGCTTGTGGCTGCACTGGGAATTTGTTATTGTTGCTGCTGTTGTTGCGTCGCCATACTTTGACGAAGTTGTCCTTCCCACCGGTGGCGACCAGGACCCCGTTGGGGTTCTGCAGAGTCCTCTCAGTCGTGAGCGCGCAGCAGGTGATCTGTGAAGAGTGCGCGTCACGCACGGTTTCCAGCACTTGGCCGGTTTCGAGCGACCAGAACTTGAGCATTCTGTCGAGCGCGACAGTGACGACAATGTTGAACTCTTTGGAGACAGCACAGCATGTGATCTTGGACGTGTGCGCTGAGAAAACGCCCTGAGCGTTGTATTCACTGAAGGTTCTGAGCAGCTTGCCGTTTGCGTCAGGCTGCAGCGGGTTCCAAATGAGCTCTTCAATGTTGATTGGTGGCAGCGGAGTAGTTGTATCTGGCTTAAAGAATTCGACATTTTCACTTTGGCTTTCCTTGTTGCTTTCACTGTTGCTGGTTGTGGTGGTGACAGTGTCTGCAGATTCGCAGGTGGTGCGGAACGGAAGCGTCGGGTTCAGCAACTCCTCAAAGTCGAAACTCGCGAGGTCTCGGTAGTACTTTTCCAGGTACGCGACGTCCTCAAGCGACAGGATGTTGTCGAAAGTTTCTGATTTTGGGATCGGAGTCTCGGCTGCGCTGCTGCTACCGTTTTGCGCACTGCTCTCAGCTTTCGGTCGAGCTCTATCGTCGCACTCGACTAGGTGATGGCCATGGTCGTCGAGTCCTTCTTGGTTGCTTGGGTCTAGTAACACTTGCGTTGGAGACTCAGAGTTCTCAATTGGATCAACGTGCGTCAGTTCTACGACTGGAGCAGAAACTTGTGGCTCTTCAGCTGATCTATTGCTTGATTCTGTTGATGCGTGAGGCTCTTCCTTCATTGAATCTGTCTGGAAAAGTGGATCTTGCTCCGGAGTCAGTAGCTTCAGTACGCATCCGTAGTCTCGCGACCGATGCTGCCATTCGTGGTTTGGGATCAAGTCGGTCAGCGCTTCATCAAACGCGAGCAGATCCATACTTCGCTTTACTGAGAATGAAAACGGAATCACCGCTTCCCAGTCCACTCGAGCTTTCTCGAACTGACCCCAGTTCCTGCTTTTCTTATGCTCGTCATGCGGGTTTGGTTCTGCAGTCTCGTTTGTTTCTCCTGATATATCCCAGAGCTTGACAGTACACTCGCCAGTGGTGATGAGCTGCCGGTCATCAAGCGTGAAGCACGTAAAAGACGCGCCGAGTTCGTGTATTGGCAAGATCTGGACGAGCACCAATCTCAGCATGGAACTTGCACCAGCAAATGATCGGGGTGGTGCTGCCTGCTCCTCCTGAATTTGCCAGAGCATGCAGATTGAGTCCCAGGAGCAGGTCGCGAGCATTCGGGCGTTGTGGCTGAACGTCATGGACGTGATCTGCTGCTGGTGGGCTGCACAGAAGTACCCTGTTGGTCTGCGTCGGGCGTTGCTGTTTCTCATTGATCCAGAGTTCTGGTGATGCTGGTTTGAAGGTGCGGAGATCGTCTTGGACGTGGGGTCAAACATGTGGAGCACAGGAGAACTATCTGGTACAACAAGACACTTTGATTAGCATTTCCAAGAGACTATGTAGCAAAGAATATTGCATCCATCATTCGCGCTGGAGAACGTACGGGTGGCGTAGGCAAAGTAAACATTCTGCGCTTTAGATACTGGAATTGCCAGTACAGCAGCACCATAGATGAACCGCGCGTCGTGACTCAAGACGTCCAGCGACGCGACCAGCTCAGTTGTCTTGAAGTTCCAGATCCCAATTCTACACACAAGTACAAGCCCAACCACAAATAGTAGTCAGGATACCCAGTGCCTTCCTAGGTACTATGATAAGATATGGAGGCGCACTCGCACCTGTCAAGACCAAACGTGAACAAAAAGCTCAGGTCTGCCTCTTCTAGACTATGCTCTCCCCCGTTCTGCTGACTATTACAGCACACCAGCGCCACCGCCTTGACGCCCCTCATGTGACCGTCATAGCTGCGCATCTTCATCCCGGAAGTCGTGCGCAGCCGCCTCGTAGCCACGTACTCGCCGTCAAGAAAGTAGAACCCGTCTTCGTGCAATGTGTCGTCCTCGAGCTTCTGCTGCAACGCGTCCAGCATGGCGCGCGCGTGCGCGCGCTCCTCGGGGCTGCGCGCATCGCCGCGGGTCTCAAAGAGCAGTCGCTTCTTCGCGTCCAGGCGCTTCTTGGTCGCCTTGCCCATCATTTACCTTGATAAAGTTGCGAATCACCGCGGAGCTGCCGACTCGATGGCCATCATAAGTCGCATCTAAGAGCAGAGTGAAGGCAATGGGTCAATCCACAATCGGCGCCGTTTCAGGATCGGCAAGATGACAATGATGCATTACCATAGAACATATGTCAATTGTCGCAAACATGTAGTACAGTACTGTACCACTTAGAAGAAAAGCATGTTAGAGTCAGTCAAACCGTCGTCGGACCAGCAAATCTCTCTCGCCGCTCGCTTTGCTTTGCTAACCTTGTCGCCTGTACGAGCAACACGACGTCACTCTACGTCCAAAGGCTCTTGATGATCCTAGTGAAAGGGTTTCGTTTTGTGGTAATGATAGCTGTGTTGCTGATTTGGTGATGACCCTTTCATTTCGCCACCATGATGACGGAGTGATGCGCAGAGTCTGACCGTATGTCACATTATGCGCACACAGGTGCACAGCATGGACTAATCAATATTTATGACGGCGTTTCTTGATTGCTTTGCTCCTTCGTTGCGCCAATAGAAACGCCGCTGCCGTTTAAAGAATTCTGACAACTGAACGTCGATAGGATCCAGTGCATCAATTTGCAAAGTCGGCGCCATTTCGGGATCTAGTATGACAGAGTATTATACATGTCAACAGCCATAGGTGATGCCTCACCAGCATTTATACCTGCTATTCCTGTACCAAATACTGTATCTGCCAGTCATTTTGCTAGTCAGTCAGCTGAGCAATCCCAATCAATTTGCCACCACCACCTCTCTCGCGTTGTTGCTCAAATAATATGCCTGCCGCATTCAGTGCGATACACGCAGCAATGGTGTTGCTCAGGCACCCCCAGTAGTCGGTGCCAAAGCTCTCGTCGACGGTCCTCTTGGTGGGAATTACCATCCGATGCTGATCAGCAGCTGATCGATGATGGTGATGATGTTTGGGTTTTGCTCCCGCGATGACGGAGGGATACGAACGATCGAGCGGCTCCGTGCGTTCTGCTCTGGCTGTCCAACGCGCATCAAAAGAAGCCACAAACTGTTCGGGTTCTGTCTGGTTGTCCGGATGATGATGTTTACATTTTGCTGCCAAGATGACGGAGGGCTCAAACAGACGCTAGAGTGATCTATCTGTGGGTGGGCGAGGGCTCCACCAAGAGAAACAACGCAGCCTATAATACCAAGATGAGCGAAAACAGTGAGACTCGCAACTGTATGACAGATGGGACACCCGATCCTTATCATCCCAGGTGGCCACACATAAAGCATGAATAAATGATTGGCGGTACCCCATGTGTTAATGTATAACGTTTGCTTGCTTTCGTCTGTTCGCCCGTCAAGAAAAGATTCGGAATTGTGGTAATCCGTTTCGAGCGCTATGATTATCGCTTCTCTGGGAGCGTTGTTATACGTTCCGTTTTGGCATTTTGGGTGAGTGTGTAGGTGAAACTCCTCGTGGGTGCGAGTCACTGCTTCAAATGGGCACAGTCATTCATTCGTGTGCGATTGTGGGCTTCTCTCTCTCTCTCTATCGCCCTCTCTCATCATACCAACTCAGTAGAATGTCGGATATGCATGCAGAACCATCGCATGTCATTCGTTGTGCGCTTCAAGATCGTCACGAAAGTATACGCGTGGGCGGATCTATAAAAGATAAACATCCTGGCGGTTGGCCGGAGATAATTGCATCTTCCTCCGACAGACAGACATGACAGGTAGATAAACGAAAAGTAGCTCTTTTCTCTCAAGAGCCACATAAAAGCGCTTTCTCGTTCGTTTTCATTTGCAAACTTCCCGGGTTCCCACCAGCAACGATCACACAGAACCCAGCAATAGCTAACCAGCCATCTGCAGAACCAACACCATGGGCAGCTACGACGACGCGAAGAAGCCGCAACGCAAGCAGCAGCAGCAGCAGGAGCGCGCTGTGCCAGACAGCTGGGACGCGTCGCACATCCAGTCGCTGCAGGGCAAGGTGGCTATCGTCACGGGCGGCAGCTCAGGCATTGGCCTTGAAACGGCCCTGGAGCTCGCGTGCAAAGGCGCGCACGTCGTGGTTGCGTGTCCGATCCAGCACCGCGCGCGAGACGCCGAGGAGCGGATACGCAAGGCCGTGCTGGCGGCAGCTGTACCTGCCAACGATACTGCTGACAGTGATGACGTCGCTGGCAGTGAGACCGAGCACACACACAGAGGCAACGTCGAGTACATGAAGCTGGACCTGAGCGACCTGAAGAGTGTCAAGGCGTTTGCGCGAAAGTTCATCAAGACCCACAGCCGACTGGACATCCTGATCAACAACGCCGGCATTATGGGGGTCTCGTACGGACTCACAGTCGACGGCCTGGAGCGTCAGTTTGCGACCAACTACCTGGGGCACTTCGCATTGACGCACTACTTGCTGGGCATCCTGCAGCGCACTGAGGGCGTCTCGAGGGTCGTGACCATCAGCTCGCTCTCGCACCGATTCGTGTGTCTCGATGACCACGTCGAGATAATGAGCTCCAAGGAGAACTACCTCGCCATGGTCGCGTACGGGAAATCGAAACTCTGCAACCTCATGTTCGCAGTCGAATTGGATCGCCGTCTGAAAGCGCAAGGGATCAAGAATGTCGTGTCGGTCGTCTGCCACCCTGGGTACGCGTGCACTAACATCATGGGGCCGCCGTCGGTGTCTTCGAACTGGTTCGGTCGTGCGTTCTGGCGCTTCTGGTCGTTCTCGCCGTTCTCCCAGAGCGCCGCGATGGGTGCATTGCCGTCGCTCTACGCTACGACTGCGCCTGGTGTTCAAGGTGGCGACTTCTACGGCCCGAGCAGTGCGTTCTTCGCCATGTGGGGCCACCCGACGCGGGAAGAGCCCGCCGAGCATGCGAAATGCGAGAAGACAGCAGCCAAGCTCTGGTCACAGAGCGAGCGGTTCGCACAGCTCAAGTTTGACTTCAAGACGTCGGGGAGTCCACTGCATCGGTCGTCGAGTAGCTAGAGAACCCGTACGAAAGCTACAGTGTAGAGAGAAGCGCTGGAGCTGCTAGATAGCTGTAGCGTTAGCAAGCGCGCACGACACCTGCATACTTATACCTTGTTCTCTAATATGCATGTCTTCACACACAATGCATGCCTCATTTTACAAACTGCGACTGGGTTTGTTCGAACAAAGTCAAGTTGATGCGCATACTGTATCTTTTGGTAAAAAATGTAGCCATTTGCATAGTACATGGGTTCAGATTGACTGGCGAATACGTGTCGCACGGAGAAGACGGCGGGTGCAGTGTGACATGAATGGGGCGAAGCAGAGTCGCTTTAATTTGGACGCAATGCTCAATCAACAATGGCGAAAAAGCCTCTTGTGTCCATCGCAGTCTGCCGTCCTCACTTGCTCGTGTTATTCTCTCTCGCTCTCTCTTGGTCTCGCCACTTGGCTGTCGCTCACCTCAATGCTTAGGTGTCTGTCCATTCGCGCCTTTCGCGTTCAATGTGCTGTCCTATGAAGAACTCTTCCCAGTCGCGTGGGGTTCGCTGTCCGAACTCGATGAGGAGCGACAGCTGGTAGATAGAGAAGGAAGGAGGTGCATTCTCGTCTTGTGCATTGAGACTCGTGGACTGTTGATCTCTCCATGTGATGGCAACGTGAAGAAGAACTCGCTCAGCAAAGCAACTTCAAGCTGGAGCACTTGCAATAGTAGCCCCTCTACGAAACAGGTGTAATTACACATATGCCTAGTGTTGTGTGGCTGGCTGGATTTTACGTGATATCCCTTTCCCTACTCAGATGCTTGTGATATCCCTAGACCTACTCAGAAACGTCCGCCCTTTCAAGAACGAATTTGGTTGATTTGATTGCTCAAAAATAGACTCTATCCCTAGCCCTCTTCAGTGCGTCCACTATCAGTCACGATTGTTTATTTTTCTTAGTTTCAGTACCAATTGACCATACATAAAATAGATGAAACAGCCTCTTTAATTATTACTACCTAAAATAAAAGGTAAATGTCGATCAGATTTTTCTGTCGCATACAAAAACCCAGATAAAAATCAGGCTCCTGCTAAATCCATCCAGATGTTGCTTTATGTATGGGCAGCGCAGCAACAAACAAGCGAGCAAGGCAAAGAA
This sequence comes from Pythium sp. MPC-2022a, assembly GCA_038050625.1. Taxonomy (NCBI): domain Eukaryota; phylum Oomycota; class Peronosporomycetes; order Pythiales; family Pythiaceae; genus Pythium; species Pythium sp. MPC-2022a. The sequence goes on from JALBZB010000360.1 coordinate 11,261, forward strand.
AGAAGAAGCAGGCCCAGCAAGCAGCTGGGTTCACACCGAGCTCTCTTCGCATCACAGACAGCAAGCGCGTATTGATCGAGCACCTTCCCAGCCATTCACGAGTAGAGATCCATTCATCTACACGCGTGTAGTGTGCGTGTAGCTTACTAATTAGCATCTCTGCCTCTCGCATCCACAAGCGAAAGCCATGTCCAAGGAGGGCTTCCTGATCGTGCACGAGGAGGACGCGCGCAGTGCGATCTACTACTGCGTGCTGGGCGAGGGCAACTTCCAGTTCTTCTCCAAGCGACACAACGGCGTGCTCGTGCGCGAGGTAGCGCTTTCCAAGTCCAAGCTCAAGATCCGCGGCGTGCCGGACGACGAAGCGCGCGACTGCGCGTTCAGCTTCACGGTGCACCTGCAGCGCTCCAAGATCAAGGATGGGCGACAGCTCGTGTTCGGTAAGCCGTTGCTGTTGTTATTGAGTGCGCCGTCATGGGGCGAGCGCAAGGCGTGGGGGAACGCGATTCACGCATGGCAGCGCAACTACTGGGGCGAGCCACAGCACCTCGCGCTGCAGATGAGCGACGAAGAGACGGAGGCGTTCTTCCTCGCGCAGCAGCGGTCGCTTGAGTCTGCTTTGGAGGCGGCGTCGCTGTCTCCGACGTTCTCCAAGAGCTCCGCTTTGTTTGCGAATAGTAATAGCAGCAGCGCCAGCACCGTGGTGTCATTATCGCCGTCGTCCGCGTCGTCAGCGCTGAGAGAAGCCGAAGGAGTAGCAGGTGGAGAATTAGGAGAAAGCAGTCGTGGAAAGAAGAAAAGCGGTATGAAGGCAGCAGCCGCCGTCTCGCGTGTGTTCTTCAACCGCGCGCAGGCGGTCAAGACCATGGGCACGAAAGTGGGCAAGAAGATCCGCTCTAAGTCGTCCGCCGTGAGCTTCTCGCTGCCGCCCATGGGACTCAGCATCGCGTCGTCCGTCAGCATCCAGCAGCCGCAAGCTCAGTCTCAATCTCAACAGCAGCCGGCGCAATAGCTCATCACCATGCGATCGTTCAGCCAAGCCCACCACCACCTCGCCGTCAGTTTAGTTTGATTAGTTTTTCTTTCTCCATTAGCAGCAGCATCTCCTTTTTCTTAAATTATTGTGATCCAATGCGAACCAGCCATAGCATATCGATACGCTTCTAAGCTTTCAGATGAAATGCGCTTGATAAAAACAAATGACAATCTTATCAATCCTTCATCGCTCACGCTCTCTTGTTTATTACCCACCACTCACTTGTGACCAACCGCCTCGGGAGATATGTGTTTATGAAGTACTTCTAGACCGACATGGCCATTTTGATCGCGCCGTGGGGCTTGTAGCCGACGACTTCAAAGTCGTCAAACACAAAGTCGTCGATGTCCATCTTCTCCGGATTGATGCGCAGCGTCGGGAACGCGCGCGGCGTGCGACCCAGCTGGAGCTTGAGTGGCTCGACGTGGTCCGAGTAGATGTGCGCATCGCCGATCACGTGGATGAAGTCGCCGGCCTTGAGCCCGCACACCTGCGCGATCATGCGCGTCAGCAGTGCGTAGCTCGCGATGTTGAACGGCACACCGAGTCCCATGTCGGCCGAGCGCTGGTACATCTGGCACGACAGCTCGCCGTTCGCCACGTAAAACTGGCAAAACATGTGGCACGGCGGCAGCGCCATCTCCTTCAGGTCCGCTGGATTCCACGCCGACAGCAGGATGCGGCGGTCGTTTGGGTTCGTCTTAATCTTGTGGATTATGTCTGCGAGCTGGTCCACGCCCTGCCCCGTGTAGTCCGCGTGCATGTTGGTGTACTTGGCGCCAAAGTGGCGCCACTGGAAGCCGTACACTGGACCGAGGTCGCCAGCTTCACGGTCGGTCAAGCCAATGCTGTCGAGGTACTCCTTGGATCCATTGCCATCCCAGATGTGGATGTCCTTGTCCTGGAGCGTCTTCGCACTCGTGTCACCGCTGATAAACCAGAGCAATTCCTCAGCGACGCCGCGCCAGAACACACGCTTGGTCGTCAAGAGCGGGAACACGTCATTGCGCAAACTGAAGCGCATCTATGCAAATTGAAAAGCAAGCACGAACAAATGGAATGCAAAAGAGAACGAGCTCGTTAGAATAAATGACGATAAATGACAACTTCACACAATAAAAAATACATCAACTCACTTGAGCTCCAAACAAAGAGATCGTGCCGGTACCAGTTCGATCGCCCTTTCGCACGCCTTCGTGCATGATCTTGCGGATCAGGTCGATGTACTGCATCTCTTCATGCGGCTTTGTGGCGTCAGCCAATGATTGCGCAGGCACTTGGTCTCCCTGTGGCTTAGAGTCGCGCTGCAGCTCGAGAAACTCAAACTTGATGCCATTCTCTTCTTTCTCCTCGGACTTGGACACGCACTTGAAGCCTAACTCGTACACGTTCGATGGGAAGAACGCGTCGCACTCGAACTTGCCCTTGACGTTCGTCAGGTGGACCGTGTGGCATCCCGGGTAACCCAGCGCTTCTTTGTAAACCGCGCTGCCGCCAATCACAAATACTTGGTTGATCGCGTCTTTTTTCGCGTCAATTACCTTGAGCGCGTCCGTCAAGCTCGATGCAATGGCCACGTTCTCTGGGACGCCATGCACACTGTTGCAATGGATACAAGTCAATAAATCACATTGTTAGCGTCATGAATGCAATAATGGTCACAATAGCACCGAGAAAAACTATTATTACATGACAGCAAATCACTCACGCTCGATAATCGCTGTTTCGTGTGAGAATCACGTTGAATCGGTGCGGCAGCGGGCGGAACTTTGGCGGAAGCGACTCCCACGTCTTGCGGCCCATGATCACCGCGTGCTGCACCGCCGCCGCGCTGTCCCCGCCACGCACCGTGATATCCTTGAAGTGCTTCATGTCCGAGGGCAGGCGCCATGGGATCTGCTGACGCAGCCCGATGCCCCAGTTCTCCTCCGCCGCCGCGACCACGAGACTCACTGCGCGCGGCATCTCTCGCTCTTGCTCTGCCAGCATTTCGCGTTCAGAGTAGGCGGGAGTATCGAGGACGCTTTTTGCTCTCGTGAAGTCCATTTTTGTCCAATCATAATCACGTTTTAAATAGAGCTGGAGCATTTCATTCGCTGTTAATGCGCTTCAAATCGGGTGAAGAACAGCAATTTACAGTTGGCGGGGCATCGAGGACGCTTTTCTTACCCATGCCTTTTCTACCCCATGCTTTTTTTGCACCATGCTTTCTTGCACCATGCTTTCTTGCACTATATATTTTTTGCACCAATCGATTCGTTTTGATGAGATGAATTGAATTATGTTGTTTATACACTTACTTGTCGAGCCTTTTCACTGGAAACTTCGAGCCAAGTTTACTCGTTATAAAGGAATGATCGCTCCTACAGTGGTGGCAGGAAATATAAGATCATCATACTTTTTCGTGTTGTGATAAAAAAAAACTTCATAAAATTGAATGACATTTTGACACAAAGCTTGTTTTTGCGTGTTTGGCTCGCAGCGTTGATCTCAGCGTCTAAACTCAAAAACTCATGAAGCAACAGACAATAACGCTTTTTTGGGATGGAATTATTTATAAAATCAAGCCAACAACATTGGCAATGAAAACGTTTGAGAAAGTATCAATGGTTGCTTATACGGTGTTTTACTTCCCTTAGGTTCTAGAACAGCAGTGCACCGGTTGCTCATCGAACAAACAAGTCATTCAATGTAGCCAGACTCGATTTCGTCCGAGGCTTGCAGAATGGCGGACTAGAGCTCCTGCCTGGTCGAGAACTGCCTTCCTCCTTGGTAGACGCGACGGGTACGCTTGCCCCACACGTTCTCAATTGGGTTGAGGTCCGGAAACAGCGCTGGCCAGCGCATAACGGTAACGCTCTGTTCGACAAACCAACCTGTGGTGTAGCGTGAACGGCGGATGGAGACGTTGTCTTGCAGGAAGATGAAGTCATGTGGGTACTGACGCTGCGCGGATGGCATGAGATACTCCTGAAGCGTGTGCACATACGCTTCGCTGTTTTGCTTGCCATACAAGACGGCTAAGCGAGACTTTCATTTCACGGAAAACGCCCCCACACCATCACCGACCCGTCTCGGGCTTGGCGCCTCGAGAACACCTGTTCTTCCCATCGGAGGTGGCACCAGTAGTACTTTAGCCCGTCGGGGCCATCAAGGTTGAACTTCTTCTCATTGGAGAAGATCACCGACTCCCGTTGGGCCCCGAAGGTTACAGACGCTCGAGCCCATTCGAGGCGACCGAGCTTGTGCGCCATCGCGAGAGCGGGGGTGCCCACGCGCTTCACGAAGCGCAGTGTGTCATCACGGTCAAGCAAGCTACGCACGGCGCGAGCGGAGATGGTAAGGTCGAGGTTGTGGGCGAGCTGTACTGATCAGTCTGGGCTGTGTGGGTGATACGGCGGAGGGTGGCTGGGGTCAAGCTGGAGCGTCTGCCTGGGCGCCGTGTCGTGTTGTACCGCTATGGACCACGTAGGTACGCTTGGACTACGGTCTCGGAACGCCGTATCACCACAGCGATGTCTCTCTCTGGCTCCTTCCAGCCTCGTTCATGGCCACAATCTGACCTTTTCATAGTCAGAAAGTGCCTGTAATGGGCCCTCATGGTCATTACATGGAGGCAGATGTGTGGGGTACACATCACATCACAGTGCACCATGGGTGACTAATAACGGTCGGATACCGGTAATACCGCCGATACCCATGTGCACAGGTGACGTCATCGGATGATGTCACGGACCATTCCGGCACCGACAGTGGGTGCATTGTGGAGTAATCACCACTGGTCGCAATTTTGTGCGGAATGATGGTTCCTGCTCTTTGGGAACTGGACTGGTGACGCGGCTGACGCGACAACCAGGTTCATGTGAGTGGTGCGAGCCAATCACACCGCAGGGAATATTCCACAAGACTTCAAGTTCAAGGTCTATGGGTTGAACCTCAGAGAACCCAAGGTTTTATATATCAGGATTGTAGGTTTTATATGTAGGAGTGAGGTTTTACCAGTAAGACCTCTAAGAGCCCTTGAGACTGATCAGGAGTAGCGATAGGAACCATAACAGCGTTTTAATTCAATTGCAAATTTACCTTTCATCACTCAAGTCACTCCTCCTCCTCCCTCCAAGTCGGGATATCGCTTCCTCGTTCGCGCTAAGTGTGTAAGCTGTGTTTGAGGGACTGTCGTAGTACAGCACCCTCTTGCACTGCCCTTGTGCTTCAGCTTCACGCTGCTTTCGTCAGACGGGTCGAAGAGCGAGTCGGTGTGGCCTGCATGGTGCTGGTGGATGTAGCTATCTTCCATGTAAACGACGCGTCGTTTGTTGTCACCGCCTGCCATGCGCAGCACATACTCAGCTTGTCGCAAATCGTTCTGCGGCGACAATTTCAGCACCGCAGCTTTGCACTCTACGCAGCTGTACTCAGCGTCCTTCAGAAAGCGCTGGGCTTGACGTAACGCGGTCTACGCTCGAACTTGATCGATCATGTCAACGCACACAAAGCACCCCTCCACAAGAAGATGCATGACGTCCTTTGCTGTGATCCGAGTGCGTGTCTTACAACGAGTGCGGATGAAGCTTTGAACAGCTGTCAGAATGTTCATAGATTTGGGGATCCTCGTCGGTCGCTCACTTTGATTCGCAGGCACGTCAGAAATAAGAACTGCATCGTGCTCGACGAAATCGGATCACACTTTGTCGACAATCTTGTTGGACCACAGGAGTAAACGCGATATTTTGTTAGTGACGGACTCTTTTTCGGGACGGCAGATTCATCTGCGAAGGTTGGCATGAAGAGACATTCTTCTAGTGTCAACTCCCTTCCTCTGTTGCTTTGAACGTATTGGATAGCTCGACTTGGGGTGTCTTCTTTTGTCTGCCTAGGCTTTTTTGCTTCTCTCCTGTCGTGGTGGCTGCGCATGATAAACAATGACATGCTTGATATTGAGTAAGCGAAGAGATCGAGGTGGAGACGGAAGAACCCGCCACTGGTAATTTATTTTTTGTTTTCGTGTGTCTATTTTCAGTTCGGTATTTTTGGTACTATTCAACTCCGTTTTACTCTCACACAACCCCTCATTACCCCCATAAGTTAATACTGCTTACTCTATAAAATTCCCAAGTGCATGTGTATTGGGGGGCAAAATATTGCGTTGCAATTGGCTGAAATGTTGATAGGGATTGATTTGTTCTCACAATAATCTTGTGTGAACGTTAAATTGCTGTTCTTCACCCGATTTGAAGCGCATTAACAGCGAATGAAATGCTCCAGCTCTATTTAAAACGTGATTATGATTGGACAAAAATGGACTTCACGAGAGCAAAAAGCGTCCTCGATACTCCCGCCTACTCTGAACGCGAAATGCTGGCAGAGCAATGCAGTTGGCACCAAAAACGGTTGGGTAATAAACCCTTTCTAAGTCGAGATCTATTGTAATCTTTTAAGAGGTTTTTGTGACAAAAAATGATCTCAAATTATGACGCGAACTTCGCTACTGGCACGGACTTCAATGCGATTGTTGAAATCCGCGCCATGATGAAGAGAAACTCTACACATTACTCTACACATTTTTGATTTTACCATTGCTTGCTGCGTTTGCTGAACAGCATCATCGTGCGTGTACCGGCAGGTAGTATGCCATCTGAGTAATCCATGTTCCTGTTTGTGTTGATTCGAATTGTAAATTGCAGACAATAAGCTTGCGAGGGTCCTGGTTTTCCTATCTAGGTCCGCATCAACTCATAGAAGGTTGAGAGGTCGAGGTCGATATAGGTGCACGATACCGGAACACAAAAACAGAAAAGAGTTTGATACGCGTAACGCAAAGCTTGTCAAAGTTAGTCAGTAGCAGTCAGTAGCAACACAATGCACGAGTCAGTGCATCAAGTCATAACATAGGATCATGGACCCACCCATGGAGCGTTATGACGTGAGGATCATGGATGAATTGATGGAATGGATTGACTAGTGGTGATCAACAATGGAGATGCAATAATGAAGATGAACAACGGCAGATAGTTACCACACGGTTTCTGCTGTTGGCGGGGGCTAAGCAGAATGGTGATGATGTGTTGATGCGGCACAATGTGCATACGCGTAACGCTAGCAATGTGGGTACCTTGATTGCATGAAGCTGCTAAAGCCATTCAATGTCAGAACTTGTATGTTGTACCAAGTGCGCATTCAATAACGGCGACGTTATTATTCACAAACGAAAATGGAAAATGGGATCTGCGCTTCAAGTTTGAGCGTGAAGGAAGCAGCTTTTATCAACCAATCATCGACTTGTATAACTTATTTTCGCTATTTTATTGGCTGAAATAGGATCATTTCCGAAGGTGGGACCTTGTTCAGATCTCAAAGAGTCGCGTTTGTTGAGCCAAAAATCCCAAAAATACAAACAAAACCGATTACGAAACCGCCGTTTTTAGCTCACTGCCAGTCGGTTTTATAATTTGTTTCATTCAAATCTAAAACCAATATGCGGCAAAGGCACTGACTATCTTTCTATAGCATTCGTGTGTTTTGTATCACAATTTAACCAGCGGCATCTTGAGCTTTCTATTGAAAGCTATTGCACTTGCCATGGAACAGGTATGAACGAAGTGAGTGAATGAGAAAGAAACGTGGAACAGAAGAAAGAAACCGTTGACCGTTGGAAAAAGGGGGATGGCGCTTGGTCCCCCCTTACCTGTTTTTTTGAAGCGCGCTTCTCCCTGTTTCTTTTCTCCTTCTATACAATCTTTCAGTGATTTTTCAATATGATGTAGTTTACGAATGTGGCAAACGGTGGTTTCGGAAAAAAAAATTCAGCCTGTGGGTTTGGTTTGATAAAACCCGCCCATATCTTTTTTCTTCCTGGATATAAATCCCACTGGAAAAGCTCGCTCACGGGTCAGATTTCAGAACCCACCCGCTCAACATGTTGAAGTGGGTTCGATGTGTCGGTTAGTAATTTACGGCGTATATCTTTCCGCCAGCTGTGGGAATTTGGGCGGAAAGAAGACGCTTTCCTTCTAAATTTCGAAAGCAAAAGCCACCCTCTCCTTATCTATGGCTATGAAGCTCTTCATGGACAGATCCAAGCCATAAGCCAGCAGCCATCGCGAAGCGACAGCTTTCCTTCTTCTCTGCGTGTGGCGCTGCTTCACACTCACTCGGACTCCACAGCGAGAACGACGAGAGCCGACGAGAGACAACGAGAGGACGGACCAACCAAGAGCCACAACCGAGCCAAACAAGAGCTTCGATCGTGAGCACGAGAGAAAAAGAGAGATCCAAAAAAACTGTCTAGCTCACAGCTCTTCTTCTTCTTCTTCGTTACGCTTCCGTTAAGCGAACTGTAAAGCGTTTCTGATGAACCGCAAGCTCGAGATGCTGGAGCTGGACGACAGCGATGTGGTCGTCGACATGCGCGGCAGCGCGATGGGTATGGGCGGTCTCGGGAACATGGGTGGTGGTGGCGGCTTGGCTATGAGCGTCGGTGTGGGTGGTATGGGCATGGGCAACCACAACAGCTTCAACCACAACAACAGCGGTCACTACCAACCGCAACAGCAACACAATGCGATGGATCTTATGGACGGCGCGCCACACCAGACTCAAGAGGTGCGTGGATGATTGATAGTTGAAATCACAGGTTACATTCTGAATGATATGTGTGCGGCTGGCCGGTTCTCATCGTTTGATGATGTTGGTTGTTTGTTCTTCTTCTTAGATGCCTGCATATCTCCGTCCGGCAGACAGTCACGCGTATGGCGGTGGCAGCGACCTCCAGGATGATCACCAGTACGACGACGATGAAGACGATGGTGACGAGAGCGGATCCAAAGGGCGACGCAAGAGCAGCAGCGGCGGCGGCGACTCAAACAGCAAGCGTCCGTGGACGCGAGAGGAGAACGAGAAGCTCATGCAGCTCGTGAAGCAGTACGGCGCGAAGCGTTGGTCGCTGATCGCGATGCACCTGCCCGGCCGTGTGGGCAAACAGTGCCGCGAGCGGTGGCACAACCACTTGAACCCGTCTGTGCGCAAGGATGCGTGGACGGCTGAAGAGGACTATGTGATCTTTGAATGCCACAAGAACGTCGGCAACCAGTGGGCTGAGATCTCGAAGATGCTTCCTGGACGGTAAGGATATTTTGATATTACTTCCAATTTCAATACTGCTGGGCGTGGATAGCTGACAGATTCAATTGTTGCCACTCTAGGACGGACAATGCGATCAAGAACCGCTACTACTCGACCATGCGCCGCATGCAGCGGCAGTCGATTCGCAAGAAAGGGCCGATGCGCGAGGGCAAAAGCATCCGCGTCGCGACGGTCAGCTCGTCACCGCTTCCTGCATCAAGAGTGCTCACTCCCCAGCAGCAGCCGCAACAGCAACAGCAACAGCAACAGCAGCCACTAACGCCCCAACAGCAACAGCACCAGTCTACCTTTCAGAAATTGTTCAACAACTCGCCTAGTGAACGCGTAAGGGTATGTCACCATTCATCCATTGGCTCTCTCCATCTATCTATTGAAAACTGTTGGGATGTCATTCTCACACACACAATCTGTCCATTACTCAGGAAGGAAGCATGGGGGCTCCCGACTTTGATCGCCCAGCTGGGTCGCCGCCATCGAGGCACCACTCGCTCGTGTACCCGATGCCCGGGAGCTATTCCAGTGGTGGAATGGGCTCGGAGAACACGATGAGTCCATCACCTCACGGCGGAATGGTGCATGGCGAGTCATCATTCGACTATGTACCCATGCAACACCAGCAACACCAGCAACAACAACAAGGTTCCCAGCGACTCCGAGCGAACTCGGCGCCGCAGTCGACCATGATGACGATGAACATGATGCATTTGTATGCTCAGCAACAACAACAGCAACAGCAGTACCCTCCACAGGAAACCTCGCCGATGGGGTATGCGTCATCCTCGCCGAGTCCGTTTTCAAACGATGCGCGAGGATCGTTCTCGGGACTTTCTCCACCAGGTATGTTCTATTTTGACTCTATTAATTGTGAGTGATAGAAATTGTCGGGAAGGCTAACATTGTGATTTTGTCATTGTTGTTGCTATCTGGTAGGACCGCAGCTCCAGCAGCAGAATCAATATCGTTTGAGTGAGCCACCGATGAATTTGTCGCACAAGCGGATCAAGGATGAGATGCAGGGCGGACAGCGCGATCTTTGGAAGAGTGACAGCCCCGTGTCGGTTACTGCACGCATTTTCCGACCAACACCGTCGCACCAGCAGCAGTATCCGCCTCAGCAGCAGCAATCCAACTCTGGAAACGACTCAATGCTAGGAAACAATAGTTCGCCTATGTCCATGAACAGCATGCCGAGCCCCATGATGCAGCATCCTGGTGCGGACGCATTCAAACCGAACATGCCGCTCTACAGACCAGCAGCAGCGCTACCAGGCGGAGTGAGCATGGGGAACGGTAGCCACTTTGGCAACATGGAGCAGGTATGGGCCAATGAGTGTTTGTGATCGGATTGGTGGATTTCTATGGTGTATCAATACATGGCGAGGCAAGTAGTAGATAATAGTCAGGTAGGTGAAGGCAGAGATAGTTTGACAACCAAAAGAAGACGATGAGATAGATATAGAAAGAGAATGAGCAACAACCAGAGAAGGCAATACATTTTGCATAGTTCGACAGTACTCGTATTGACATTGTTTTCTTATCTCATATGTGTGTGTGTAGCTCCCGAGTGGAGGCATCGACCAGACTCAAAGGCTCTCGTCGCCGCCGTTCCCACCAATGACTAGCGGACCATTGTCCGTGAATATGAGCCCAGCAAGAGCTTTCAGCCTACCGCAACAACTACCACCTCAGCTGCCCAGTCAGCAACAGCAACCGAACCCGCCAGAGACTCAGTTTGAGCTCTTCAACTTGGACCAGTTTGACAGCGATCTCAAGCCGCAGTCGATGCAGGGCGTGATCGAGTTCAGTCCATCGCGCAATCTTTCTAGGGGCTCCGCCAGCAGGTAACCAGCCAGTGGAGCAAAGTGGATGAATGGATGAATTGTGCATCATACATGAGTGAAGAGTTTGTGGAACTCGAAGCGACGAATTGCCTGTAACAGGCAGACTAAGTCTGTCATGATTGACATAGATACGTATAGAAACACACAAAAGCTCGTACAGACCATCTCTACCCAACCCAGCCCAATCGCGTCGTAAAGATAACATGACGGTAATTACGTGGCAATAGTGGTGACGAGAATGCGCATGCGCATCGAGGTGAGATCGAGCATAGAGCGGCCTCTCTTCGCAGTCTTTCCTTCTCGGTCTCAGTTCTCAATTCTCATTCTCAGCAGTATGAGATAGGAAGAGAGGGAGGGACGAAGCCACTTGAGAAAGAAAGATGAGACCCTCATTTATCTCTTGTCGCATGCGGAGCCATCCATTGGCATCCACTCGCAACCAGCCCAAAGCAACAGTGCGCGATCTTTCCTTCTTCCACCCCTCCGTCCGACGTCGTCCATCAGCAGACAAGACGACCGTGCTCACAAGACCAAGTGGCCAGCCAGTGACCACTCGGCCTCCAATCATTTGTTCCCTCTCTCATCAGACTGCTTCTGTCACATGCCGATGTGGCCAAAATAGCTCAGTTTTTTTGGCTTGATTGACGTGCTGACTGATTAAATGAGTGTGGTGGATGGGGCTCTTCGTACCCATTAATTCTGAGTATGGAAATTTGTTGCAAGCGACTTAGTGATTCTAGGTATGCTCAGTTGTTTCAAGTGACATCAGAAACCTCATACAAGCGACGCTCCTATTGAGCAACCTGTCCAGGTCACTTCAATCTGACTGGCTGGCTTCCTCAAACTACCGTAGATCTCGTAGTATTATCAAAAATTGTTTAATAGCTCCACACGAGGCAAGTCCTCACAAGGGGTTTGTTTCACAAACTGAAGAAATAGGCAGACTCATGGTTGGGATAAACCGGACCTAAAAAAACATGAATCGCTTAGAGCCCTCAGTGAAGACTCTCTTTGACACAATACACCATGAGTGCAAGATACACAAGGTGTAGGCTGGTTTCAGGGACATATGTGTAGCTATAGCCCTTCCCACAGTAATCAGTGATGGTCTCACCCAAATTCTGAAGCTCGCAACTCTCTGTGTCGCTTATAACAAAATCATTTCTCCCCCAACTTGCAACCATAACGCACAAAAAATTGGCAAGGAGTCTTGTCACACGCCTTTCGAAAAGCAGCGTAAGCAATTCGACTGCTCTTGAGAGGAAGACAAACAAACAAACCATGAGACCGCCCTCTATTCGGAGCGCTCTCCTGCTTCTCCTTCCTCAGAAAGCAGAGGAAAAAGAAACAAACAGAAAGGAAACCCCGCGCGCGTGCTTTGTGTTGGCGATTTCACTTCATTCCACTATACTCGAAGCAAAAGCAAGCAAGCGCTCCGTGATAGTGACGACTTCGGCAGCCACCATGCGCGCGCCGTGGGTCGTGCACGAGGGCTATCTACTCTGCAAGCCGCAGGACGTCAGCACCGCCACCGCCATCACTACCACAGTATCAGCGCCAACCGCCACCAGCCCCACGCATGCGAATAGAAATGGCACGCCGCAGCTGCTGCAGCACCCGTTCAAGAACGGACTGAACCACTTTCACGCGCCGCACCTGAATGGCGTGATGGCGGCGAGCAGCAAAAAGCTCGTCGAGCGCTACGTCGTGATCTACATGAACCGCAAGATGGAGATGTACGAGGCGGCGCCGTCGATTAAAGCAGGAGCTGATGGTGAGGCTGTTGGAGATAAAGAACATGGAGGCGAGCGAGGAAAGCAAATTGGAGTGCCGTTGTATGTGAGCGCGTTTGCCGGTTGGGACGGCGACGGACTGCTCAAAGTGGGTGAGTCGTACGGACTCGAGCTCAAGGTCGACCCGAAGGCGCACGGGAGCGGACGCAACACGACGTCGATGCACGTCGCGGCATTCAACCGCGTGGATTTGGAGAAGTGGTGTCGCGCGATCGTCGCAGTGCTAGACCCGCAAAGCGCGGCGGGCGAAGAAGTGCGTCGCGAGCATCGCCGTGTGCGTAAGGAAGAGAAGCGGCTGGAGCAGGAGCGACAGGACAAGATCCGCAAGTGGCGCGAGATGAAGATCAAGCAGGCGGAGGAAGAACGAGAGCGAATGCTTGCGCGCGAGGAAGAGATCAGCAACATGACGCCGCTCGAGCGCATTGATGGACTCGGATCGCTGGACGACGACACCGCGGAGTTTCTCGAGAAGCGCAAGTTGCGCCTTCAGAAGCGTCACGCACCGACCACTGGACGAGTGAACAAGGCTGCGTACCGAAAGCGCATTGAAGAGGCTGCTGGTGGGAAACTCGAGAATATGCAAAACATGCAGCCGCTGCAGCCGAAGATTGTGGAGACCAAGATCCGTGTGCGTGTCGAACTCCCGCTTCCTGGCCAATGTAAGTCGTGTTGCCCTTTTATTGTTGATGTAGAGCAGTCTCCTGGCATCCTGATGTGCTGATGATTTATACTTTCTTGCTTGTTACCATATTAGTCATTGAGGCCGCGGGAATCAGCAGCACGCATCGCATTGGGCTCCCGAATTCGAAAGATCGTACGCGGCTTGGATCGTCAAGCAGCGAATCGTCGCTTGAGAATCCGTCCGACACTTCGTCGGTGTCGTCGAACTCGCTGTTATCGTCTGGCCACTCGGGATCGTCATCATCCCAAATGAAACATGCCAGCAACGGACGCAAATCCGGCTTTGCTCCTCCCCCACCGCCACCTCCGCACGCATTGATGATGATGCAGCAGAATCGCGATTCTTCGTTACGATCAAGTTTTGTCCCGCCTCCGCCGCCTCTTCAATCGGGGTCTGGGTTTGTAGACACTCGTTTATCTCGCACGGGCAGTTTCCGAGGCTCTCTGTACGACGATGATGATGACCGTCAAAGCGAAGTGTCGCGGGCATCTTTCTCTCAGAGTCGACGAAGACTCTCTGGTGTTGATCGAGACAAGCAGGGCATGCAAGACAGCCTCGCTGCTATTCTGAGCAGACGCAAGCCATCAACTACTACGCGGCGGGACTCGATTGATTCCACGTTCAGTGCAGTGTCCGTCACGAAAGAGCGCAAGAAAAAGAAAGATGCGAACGGTGTCCCCTCTCGCGCTGAATCAACATCTCCAGTTGCAGAACCAACGATTTCCAATGCGTTCGCTGCCAGTCTTGCAGCGATTCGACGCAATCGAGCGGATACGATGGATGAAACTAGTGGTGGCAGCATTGAAAGCCCGGTCAAGCGTGAGAAAGGGAAAGTCCGAGATCGAAAACGAGAGACTCAACTCAGTGCAGAGGGGAAAGAGTTGCTGAAAAAGGCGATGACTGTGGGTGATAGCCCTCTGAGCAAGTCAAAGACAAAGTCAAATGGTCGCAAAGGACTTTTCGATGACAGCAGCAGTGAAAGTGACGACTCAGATAGCGGATTGTTCGCTACTGGAAAGGGTCGCGGCTTCATCGCTCTGAAACAGCCCGCCCAAGCCAACGGAAAGTCATACCGACACAGCTTAACGACTCCTCCTAGTTCCTACAGTCCTCGACAAGCAGATACCCACAAATTCGATGGTGACGACGATGATGATAGCGAGGACAGCGATGCAACGGACATGTCGCGATCGGCAAATGGTACGTGTTTCCTTCTTGTCTCTCTATACTTTATGCGAACGAGTCTGTAACTAACCATTGTTGTGTGCTTATTACGTCCAGAAAACGCACTCTTTTCGAAAAACAGAACCTCAAGCCCGAACAGCACTGCGTCCATCGGCTCTGGCAACTTGATCCGACAGCGTCCAAGAATCTCTGTGGCGTTTGTGTCATCGTCTGTTCAAAACGAAGGCAAGAAGCCGGCGGGTTTCTACACGTTTGCGTTTCGACTGGGCTCACTCGAGCACACGTTTACGTACTCGTACAACGAAATGGAGATTATCCATACACGTCTGTCGTCGGAGTACAAGAATGACTTGTTGCCAAAGTTCCCGTCGAAGCATCGACTACGCAACAACACCAAACCCGAGAACATGCAAAAGCGAGCTCTCGAGTTCGTGGAGTATTTCCAGCAGTTGGTTGCGACTCCTCTCATTCTGACGAACCAGAGGTTTATTTTCGAGTTCCGTATCGACGAAAGCTTTGCACGAGCGTTGGCTGGCGATATCCCAAATGAGGAGGTGAACAACAACAGCAACGTGTCTTCTCGCAAAGCGCAGCGAACAAGTGTTCCAATCAGTCCAGTTCAGCAACCAGTGTCGAGCAAGCCGCCACGAAGTGCCACAAAGCCTACGAAACAGCTATTTGCAGCGGACGACTCTGATTCCGATGACGATTCCGATTCGGACAACTCAGTAGTCCCTCCGAGCCGGGTACAGCCTCGACGATCGGAGCAGCTTGCAGAGCCTCCAAGAGAAGAGCCAAGAGCAAAAAAAGCGAACAAGCCGTCCAAGAGAGATTTTATCGAGCCAGAGCCACCCCGCAGATCACGCCGACCAAGCTCAACCGCCAGTCGGGCTCCTTCCGAGTCGCCAGCGCCAAAGCCAGCGCCAACTGCGAATGTGGCTCCTGCGTCGACACCGAGTATCACAGGATTGCCTCCGCGTCCGAATTTGTTCGGAGGCGGCCGTGGCGATCTGCTGGCTGCCATTCGACAAGGAGCAGCGTTGCGTAAGGCAGATGAGTCTTCGGATGCTACTACAGCTCCAGGAAGCAGCGCTTCTCGACCTGATGCTCCGCACTCTGCTCCAAAATCTGGTCCGCCACCTCCTGCATCAGCCCCAGCGGCGTCGATCAGTGAAGCAATCACAAATGCAATGGCGTCGAGGCGCATCCATGTCGAGTACGAAGAAGCGCATTCGGGCGACGAAGACTCGGATGACGACTGGGACTAATTGACAGCAACGCAGCACCATTGTCTGAGAGCGTAAGTTTTGTTTTTGTCTGCAGTGTGTAATTATTCAGCTGAGCAGACGTTGTAGCTATATTATGAGTGCGGGACGAATGATTGGAGCTGCTGGGTTTTGCCACCGCCCTCAAGTGGAAGGGGTTGAGTATGCGAGACCAAGTTGTCCAGTCACACTGCACTCTCCAATACCACTATCTCCTGAAGGAGAAGAAAGTATGCCTTAAAAGGAGAAAGAGAATTGAATTCCTAACGTTATGGTCATTTCAGTATGTCGAACTGTGAATTTCAACCAGAGCAAAGAGCAATGGGTACAGATGGTTTACCCATTGAGATGAATGATGGTCACTTTGCCACAAAGTCTGAGTGATGGTTGATAATTTGATTGGCTGTAATCATGTTCCACGTGACATCTGATTCGCTGAAATTGACCAGGAGATCTTTTCAACCCACATGCATTCGAATTTTGAGACGGATCCATGGAAGCAATTGATGCAACTCAATTGCGAGCAGCCTCTTACATTCGCTCATTCTCCGATTCCTTCTGCCCAACGTACAGCGCAAGAGAGACAAAGCACTAGCCACCACCTTCTCTACAACGACTGAGTGCGAACACGAGCCATGCCTTCGTCAGACAAAGCGCAGCTGTCGCTCATCGTGATCGGCCACGTGGACGCCGGCAAGTCAACCACGACGGGCCACCTGCTCTACAAATGCGGCAGCGTCGACCAGCGTACGATGGACAAAAACGAGCGGCAGGCGAGAGAGATCGGCAAGGCGTCGTTCAAGTACGCGTGGCTCATGGACGGACTTAAGAGCGAGCGCGAGATGGGCATCTCGATTGAGGTCTCGCTCGCCAAGTTCGAGACGCCGCAGTACCAGTTCACAGTGCTGGACGCGCCGGGCCACCGCGACTTCATCAAGAACATGATCACCGGCACGTCGCAGGCCGACACTGCGCTCTTGATCGTCGCTGCAGGCGACGTGGAGTTCACCAACGGACTCGCTCCTACCGGACAGACCCGCGAGCACGCGCTGCTGGCGTTCACGCTCGGCGTGAAGGAGATGGTGGTCGCGGTGAACAAGATGGACTGCGACTCCGTGAGCTACAGTCAAGACCGCTTCGAGTTCGTCAAGGGCGAAGTGAGTGCGTACTTGAAGAAAGTGGGTTTCAACACCAACACGCTCCCGTTTGTCCCCATCTCGGGCTGGTGCGGCGACAATATGACCGACAAGTCCGCGAACATGCCCTGGTACGACGGTCCCTGCCTGCTTGATGCGCTCAACACATTTACTGTACCGCGAAGAGCAGCTGACAAGCCGCTGCGTGTCCCCATCCAGAACGTGTACAAGATCGGCGGCATTGGCACGGTCGCGATCGGTCGTGTCGAGACAGGCGTGCTCACCCTGGGACAAGACGTGAGCTTCGCACCAGTGAACGTGACTGCTGAAGTGGGCTCCGTCGAGAGACATCACGAGCCGTTGCCCGAAGCGCGACCGGGCGACCAGGTCGGCTTCAACGTGAAGGGCATCAGTGCCAAGGAGATTTGTCGCGGCTGCGTCGCGTCAGACCCGAAGCTCGATCCGGCAAAGAGCGCGATCGAGTTCACGGCGCAGGTCGTGATCCTGAACACGCCCGGCTTGATCTCCGCCGGGTACACGCCGACGCTGCACTGTCACACGGCGCGCGTCGCGTGCAAGTTCAAGCAGATCACGGAGAAGATCGACCGGCAGTCGGGCAAAGTGGTGGAGCAGAATCCCGAGTCCGTGAAGACGGGCGACGCGTGCACAGTCGTGTTCGAGCCGAGCAAGCTCATGACCGTCGAGGCTTTCCACCAGTACCCGCCATTGGGGCGCTTCGCCGTGCGCGACATGCGCGCGACCGTCGCGGTGGGCGTGATCAAGTCTGTCAAGAAGAGCGAGGACGGAGTGAAGCGGAAGGCTGCGATTGCTGCTTCTACTCCCACCGCTGCTGCAGCCCCATAGACCCATGACCATGAGTGTATTCTTCCTTCCTCCAACCAACTAACGTTATAACAGTACCAATCTCAAGATCAGACCAACCAACTGAACGCTTTTGCTCTCTGTGATCTATCAAAATGTAGCCATTTGCTTGATGACTCAACACCAGCACTCTCGTCCACACACAAGAATCTCTGAGACTATTTTGATGGGTGGGTGATCTCGATCTGTACAAGGGCAAGGGCCATTCACGAATCAGGTGACCACGCGCGTGCGTGAACAACCCAAACCGCCGGAGAGTGAACGGAACGCAACGCAACGCACTCACTGTCATGGGCTGAACAAGCAAAAGTGTCAACTTGTCCACATGCCCACGCGGGCATCCGCCTGGATGTGTGTGTGCCAAATGATCCCTCTCTTCATCCCTCCTTATGGTGCTGAGGTTGCCCAATTAGCCGCCGCCACGCACAATCACTACTTGGTACGTCTCCAGTGGCGTCTCTTTGCGATACCCTATTGCTCTTGTCAAAGGCGTCCACGTGACATAGGCGGTATCCTCTAATCGGGCCACCGCAAACACACAAGTTCGGACTTGACTCGAACTCTATAGTATGCGGACTGCCATCAAAATGTCTGTGGATATTTCTCCGTACCGTGTGCGCTCGTACGAACAAGCTCAAAATGAGCAAGTCTTCTCACGCACATTTTTTTCTTCTTTCACGTTAGTCGTTATCCGCGACAAAAAGCTTCCAGTCTTTCCAATCCCAGTAGCTTGCATTTGAGGAGAGCGAGGATGTTACGGGCGGCGTTGACGTCTCGACTCCAGAAGTTCACCTTGCAAGAACTGGTGGGACAGCGCAAAACGTTTCTGGTCTTCTTCAAGACGACTTCATTGTCTTTGGTCTTAATCAAGAGACGAGTTGTTCGAGTGGCAAGTGACACTTGGAGCACAGCTTGCTCGTTCGGTACTCGTCGACTGGAACCACAGTCGCTCGCTTCTTGAGTGCTTTTCGGAATCCCTTCACTGGACTCGAGGCGTGACCGGAAATCCTGTCGCGACGACTCCAATCTCCATACCCGACAAGGACTTGAGGACTCGCGACCGGTACGATGACCTTTTCCATGGCGTCCACTACCTTCGCTTTCATCCGTGATTGGAAGAAACGCCACTTGAGGAAGGAGGTGTTCGCGCAAAATACGAGAAGGAAGCTGACGTGTTTCCAGAACATCTTCAAATTCTCCAAATACTTATCGAAACTTGACGTCTTGTACGAAGGGATGCTGTCGATTATCTCGGCATACGGTTTCTCACGCTTCTTCAGGTTCTCGTGCCAGAACCGTGCCTTGTTCTTCCCTGCGAGGTGTCGATACTCCTTTGTGCTGATTTCGAAACTCTCTCGACACGCTCTGCGTCCGTATTCACAACGCCCTCGCTCACCGCAGTACACAGCGACCGCATACCAGGATCGATAGCAATCATCGCACTCGGCTCGAAGTCGGTCGGGAGCATACACCACTCTTTGTCAAAGTCGTCTTCATTTTTCGTTCTCGAGGTTTTCGCTTTCTTCTTGACATTATTCGGTGTAACCATAGGTCGCGTCAGAAGCACGGAAGCGCTGTACCCGTTGGTCGTGATCTGGTTTGCGAATAGTCGGCTTGCAAACAACGACTTGGATGCATGATCCATCACGTCAAACTCCCGCTTCGATATCGTACCATTCGGAGCCATGGTCTCGAACTGGGATACCGTAAATCCTCTGCGCAAGAACAACTCCTTCGACTTGCAGACTTCGGCAGGGGAAATAAGCACCTTCCCG
>JALBZB010000361.1:0-30963 GCA_038050625.1 Pythium sp. MPC-2022a
AGAGAGAGAGAGAGAGAGAGAGAGAGAGAGAGAGAGAGAGAGAGAGAGAGAGAGAGAGAGAGAAAGAAGATCGCGGGGTATGGTGGTTGCATATCTTTTCGTATTTTATATCTGCTTGATACGGTTTTACCCCCACCCTTTGTCTCGCCTGATCTTAAATAGAGAGAAGAGAGATTTACAGCCCACGCCCCAGGTTCATGTTTTCTTCTTGTGCGTTGCTGTTATGAAAACGCCCAGAGCTTGACGAGTTTGTCTGCGCCGGTCGTGATGATCGCTGGCTTTGTCGGGTGCCATTGCGCCTGCAGCACTTTGTCCTGGTGCTGGTGATACGACGCCATGGGGGTCAGTTGCTGTTGATGCACTTGCATGAGACAGATCGTGCCGTCAAACGAGCTGCTGAGCAGCCATTTACCGTCGGGTGACCACGAAATCGCCCTGCACTCGTCCTGGTGGTGCGCCAGCGTCTGCAGCGGCTGGCTCTTCATGCGCAGATCCCACATCGCGACGCTGCCATCCTGGTGCCCCGACGCAAAGTAGCGGCTTTCATTTGAAGTCGTCGGGTCGAATTCCAACGTGAACGCTGGGTGCGAAGTGCGCGCCACGATGCGCTCGCATTTCCCGCTTCTCGTATCCCAGAGCCGCACAGTTTTATCGAGCGACGCGCTCAGAAGGAGACTCGACTTAGAAGAAGAAGAAGAGAATGCGAGCGTCTGGATCTCGCCCACGTGGCCGTCGAGGTCCATGCAGGAAGAAGACATTGTTGGTGATAAGCACTTGTTGAGATCCCAGCAGCGGATGCGCAAGTCGCCTGTAGCGCTGGACCACAAGAGGTTGTCGGCTGCAAAGTGCAGCGCTCGGATCTTCCCGGGATGGCTCTGGATGAGCAGCTCCTTGTTCGTCGCCAGCGAGAGCACTTTGATCGACGAATCGGCGTCGCCGGATGCGATTATTCCACCACCACAACTAGTTTTGCCAAATGGCGAAGAAGAACAAAGCGAGTTGTTGTTGGCGTTGAAGGCGACGCAGTAGATCGAGGACTGATGATGTTTGTGGCGCTCGACAAGGACGGGGAGCAGTGGCAGGAAGTAGCTGTGGTGAAGAGGTGATGAGAAGCTTGATCTTGTTGACATGGACGGCGCCCCTGACAAAGCGCTGGAGAGCGGTGAAACCAGGTCAAAGACGCGGAGAGCGCGCGCGTTGGTGCCGATGACGAGCTGGGAGCCGTCAAGATTCAGGTCGATTGTTCGCACTGCGTGAGCTTCTTTCACTTCTGCCACGACACTCGCCCGCACGATGTGGTCGAGTGTGAGCTGGTCGTATCGCTCGGGTCGTCGCTCTTCTGATAAGGGTTTCTCTTTAACAGCCGGGAGGGAGTTTGAGGCGTTGTAGTTTGCCTCTGACCGATCATTGTCCGGATTCTGCTCTTTTTGGTCATTGTCGTCTCCATCCTCGTCCATTTCTTCTTCCTCTAGGTATTTTGAGATGGGCGACTTGTTTTCCATCATCGAATCAATCACGAAAAGATCATCTTCATCATCGTCGTCAATGCACACAGATCTCGACGCGTCGCTGGCGAAACTCGCGTCTGGCTTTGCCATTTTCAGCTCCTCTCGGTTAAATATCCCAATTGATCTTCTCTCCTCAGTTTTCTGACTCGGCATCCAACTCTCAGGCGTTTCAGACTCAGTTGAAAGCCGCAAGTGAGCGCCGCCGACTCGACTCGCGTTGTTGTCTACCACTGGTGTTATAACTGCTTCGGTACGGTCAAGCGCTCCACCAGGATCTATTGAAGCAGCAGCGTTGCAGGGAATTTCCGTTTGAGTTGCAGAGTCACACAAGACTTTATCAGTCGTTGGATCTGCTTTACTTTTATCTTCCACGTGCCCAGGTGTTGATGCAGAGACTCCCGCCTCGCATTCTTCACTATCGGTGTCTTCGTCTTCTTCTTCATCCACAACGAACTCGGTCTTCTTCATTAGATGTCGCGTGGCGAACCTCACTCTATCAAAGTCCAAGGACATCGCCAAAAGGTTCTGCCTCTTGTTTGGCTTGAAGGTCGAGCCAATTTGCCCCATTCGGCTCTCGAAACCAGGCGCAGCACTAACAACTTCACCACCACTGGCCCAGCTACTTTCCGTTCTCGATAGATCCACCGACTTCGAAAGAGCATGGCTCTTTGATGGAACTGTAGCTCTCGGAAGGTTGCGTTTGCTGCCTTCACCCAAGTACAAATGCTCACTCGACGTGTTTTCAAGCTGGTCGAGAGCGACTTTGTGGCTCTCACTGGCAATCGCAATGCAGTCATCATCCTGCAGCATCTGTTGTGTGCTTGAAGTAGCCTTCTTCTTCTTCTTCTCGTTGTTATATGCGATGCCATCCTGAACCAACGCTATGAGCTGCGTTGGCGTCATCCTCAGATATTTGTGCTCGTAGTCTTCTGGTCCGATCTCGCCGCGAAAGAACAGCACGAGCTGCTCAAAGCACCTCATGCGCGCTTCATTCACGTCCCACTCACGGTGAGGTGCTTCACTTTGCACTGCCACTAGCATCTTGCTGGGATTTGTTTCATTGCGAAGTAGTGCTTGTAAACACTGAGTGAGCTCGCTCTCGTCCACACGGAGTTCCTGCTTTCTTCTTCTGAGCTCTTCCAAGATCCTCTGTTGCTGCTTGTGCGTATGCGAGTCGTCACCACCAATGAAGAATGACTCGAGTAGTTTCTGCTTCTCGACGACGCACATCGCTTCACGTAGCTCTTCGCCTGTGAGAACGCTCGCGAGCGGCTGTAGCAGCGTCTCGGCACGTGTCAAGTCCCCTGTGAAGATCCATTCGCGCAGCAAGAACATCTCTTTCGACGGGCCGCAGAGCCACGACGTATCGATTTGGCTCTCGCGCAGCAGCGCCATCGCACTCGCAGACAAGCCGCAGAGCCGCAGGTGCTTGACGATGAGGAAGAGCACATCCGCTGGGTCTACACGCTCACGAGCTGCTGCGGTTTCCATGGATGTCGTCAACAACAGCAATAATGTCATTTGTGAGCCAACTCCATGGCTTGTGACCTTTTGGGGCACCAGTTAGGTTGATGTCCACCACATTAATCAATGCTCGTTAGTGTGGCCCACGTTAACTATTTATGGAAACAACATAAGGACAGCAACTTGATCGCAAGGAAATAAGGACACACAGGGGATGAAAACGACGTTATGCGAATAACGAGATAACGTCATTCACGCGCCTCGTGACGTGTATTGAGTTGGACAACAACGATAACGCGCAAGAGTGAATGAAGCACCGCCTGCCTTAGCTTATGCGTCTCCTGTGCTTTTCATTACCCTACCTAGTCTCCTTCTGTAACTCACTACTTATAATTCTTTCCTAGCCTACCTACTTGATGATTTCAGTGCTCGCTTGCATGGACGAGTATGCGAGCATTTCAACCAAGCCACCCAACAGCTTTACATAATCACAATGTTCTGCTTGGGTGTGTCCGGTCCTCCTCCGATGGCGCCGCCATCAGTACCTTCGTCCACGCTTCCGGCGCGGCCAAAGCCGCCCGCGGCGTCCTGTTCACGCTTCTTCTTTCGCGAGTAGAGCGCGAAGAGCAGCGCCGCAACGATGATCACAGCCGCGAACAGCCCCACGAGGATAAACGTCGTCGACTTGCTGTTCTTGTCACCGTTCGAGACTGAGTCCGCGTTCGACGCAGCCGAGCCCGCCTGGTTTGGCTTGGGCGTCACCACAGTCGACGACGACGCCGAGCTCGAGGTGCTGTTGGAGCCACTGGAGTTGTTCGAGTTGGATGTGCTGTTGAAGCCGCTCATGCTACCGCTCAGCGATCCGCTACCCTCTGGCGCGATCTCGCACTGGTCGCCTGTGTATCCGTTCTTGCACTCGCACGCGTTCTTGACGCACGTCCCGTGGGTGCCGCACTGACCGACGTCCACCACACACGAGTCTGCTGGTGCACATTGCATTGAAGTCAAAAGCATTAATTAGGAAAATGGTTCAAAGGATACACCACCAGCGAATGAATGAATAAGAACCTGGCTTACCGTTGATTACGTTGTCGCACTTGGTGCCGTTCCAGCCCGAGTCGCACGCGCACTGGAACGACGGCGCGTCCGACGCGTACGTCACCTGGCAGTTGCCGCGGCCATTGCACTGCACGCCGTTCACATTACATCCGCCTATTACATGAATACACAAACGTACAAAATTAAGTACGCATGGCATATGATAAAGTCACAAATCAGTACGCCAGCATTATTCTCCACACACAAGCCACTTACCACTGCAGAGTGAGTCGCCAAAGTACTGGTCGCAGCGGTCGAGCGAAATGCACTTGTAGATGCCGTACTCGCTGCCGATCTGCTTGCAGCCGGATTTAGCACCGCCGCTGCAGGCCTTGGCGTCCGGCCGCCAGATGCACGCCAGTTGGCCCGTGGCCGGGTCCGCCGGACAGCTGCCGATGTTGCTGCCGCCGCAGGGGGCACCCGCCACGCAGCGCTGCACCGACGTCTCCGAGTCGCCAGCCACGCACGTCGCGCCTTCGCTGCAGTCTGCGTTCGACGCGCACTCCTTTGCCAACGTCTCGTTCTGGGCGGCGACCAAGCTCACGGCCGCTACCAGCAACACCAACAGCAGCGTCATGCGTCTGCTTCCTGATCGCTGCATATTCTTCTTGTGTCTTGTGTGGATGAGCTGGTTACGCTCGAATCAGGGAATTGAGCGCCTGCCTGTGTATGTATCTATGTGTGTGTGGGTATCCCTGTAACTCGCTCGAGGCGTCGCGTGCGGACGTGTAGAAGGCGGCTTGCGAGGATGAAATAGCGGGACGGGTGGTTTCGCACGCCGTGGGGATCTGCTTCTTTACGATCGAGAAATGAACGCTTCTCTTTCTTTCCCCACACGTGAACTCACACTCTCTGGGACCAGCCGCTTAACCCACAGAGCCGCCACACCTCTTTCCAAAGTCCACCCTCTCCCCGCCCACCCACCCATCTCTCCCACACCACGTTCACAAGCTGGATTTAGACTGAACACAGTCGATAGTTTTGACAAATTAGTCTGATTTTTGGAGCGGTTTTAGCAAAAGATACTATGAAAACACCTGTTTGTTTCCTCGCACAACCTGATTGTAACGCAATCACTTGCATAAACCTTGATACAAGAGAACAATCACTGGTCTAAAACATGTATGCAGAGACTGCACCTAGTCAAACTGTTTGCGAAAAAAGTCAGGTAACCCAGGTGAAAACTGTACCCTAGCCCTTACACAAAAAACCCAGTCCAAAACACTTGTTTTGGGTTTCCTTGCGCTTTCTGTCCTTGTTTTCGCGCGGATTTTCGGCTTTTTTGCTGGGTTATTCTCGGCCGACAGCTGCGGTATTTGCGATGTCGCAGTTTAGAGAATACGAACCCATTCCTTGTCGAGAATTGTGATGCTGGCCAGCGCTTCTTCGTTCAGGGCTTCTTGAGAGAACAAGAAAGCAGTATCAAACATGCTCATCAGTATCAATAATAATAATAAGTCGGATCTTCTGCATTATGTAAAACATTTCTAAAATGTATCAAGATTGGTTCAGTGAGTAACCCCTTGTAAAAGCGAGCCTAAACTGCGCACCGAGTGTATTTTTTCGAAGCATCCCTATTTTGTAATTTTTTTCACGTGGTCTACACTTTTATATGATGCCATAACCCACAGTATAACCGTCACTGAACAGATCCGCTCACACGTCACAGAAAATCCTTGCTGACTCGAATCATATTCCAACCACTTCAACCACACAAATGACTGGCGAGTCATTTCCAAGGTACGTTCACAGAGTGATATGCTACATGACGTTCATTTTCATATATTCTGACAACGACGACGACAACAATACAGTACAGTACTGCTTCTCTATCAGCTCACTGGATGCAGATGGGCGGGTGGTGCTTCGTGATGACGTGCAGCCGGTCCCCGCTTTCGATCGTGTACTCGGTGTCGCCGTCGGGACACGTAAACACGTACGGCAGCGTGTTGCCTCGGCGCGGATCGTTTGCGCGCCGGTAGATACCGAGTACGAGCACGCCCTGCTGCAGGCCGCGAGAGAAGATGCACTGGAACGACTCGCCCTCGAGCTCGTGCGCGACGGTCGCGACCGAGAGCACTGGTTGCCGAAAGTCGTCCAAGGACAGATGCTCTTCGTACGCATCACCATCCGCTTCGTCATCGGACTCGACCTCCACAGCCTCCACGCTGCTGTGATTTGTGGGAAAGCTGTCGTTGTGCCCCATACCGCTGCTCTGATGGCGCTCAGGTGCTGCTTTAGTTGCTGCGAGCCTCTGTCCATTCGTAGCTCCTGGCGGCGGCGATGTCCGAGTAGTCTCTGGATTGCTAAAGTACTTCATCATGGACGACGCGAATGTGCCCTCTGACGACGACGACGAGTGGTGGTGGTGTTGGCCACCGGGCGAGTAATAATCACCCGCGAGCGCATGCACCAGATCGATCACGTACGGATTGAAGAACGACTGGCAGAGCAGCGTGTCCAGCACGCTGTCGACGAAGATCTCTCCGGCGGCGTAAGACGGTGCGAACGCCGCCGGCAGCAGCATCTCGGCCTCTCTGCCACTGAGGTCGTGATCGCGCTCTGCTGCCTTGGCGGACGCGCGTAGGAAGAACCGGCTGCGCTTGGTTTTGAGGTTGATGCTCGAGACGCGCTGCAGCCCGTGACCGTGGTTGCTCTGGCTGCTCTTGTACGCAAAGTACTTGATGCTATCATGGGATCGAACGACCGAGCACCCGAGCGTGATCTTCTGCAGCACGTTCGCGCGCTCGTCAATGCCGTTGAGACCGCCACTGTGTTGCTGCTTGAGGTTGTGCAGGGACACCGGCGAGTGCTGATAATTGTGCTGATGATGACCTGATCGAAGGTGTTCGTGGTGCAGGTCGTACACTGTCTGCAGCGACAACGTCGACATGATCACCTGGTAGTCGATCAGATGGTCCGACAGCTCCTCCAGGCTCTCCTCACGGAACTCGTCGACGTGATACTTCCAGTGTCCGGGGATCATCAGCACGGCCTTGGCTTCGAACGCGCGGACGCGCAGCAAATCCTCGACGTTCTGCGAGATGCCCTTCTCCACGAACACGTTGTGCGGCAGCGGCGCCGGCAGATTGTCAAAGTCCACGTCGGTCGGGAACCGCTTGACCAGCAGCAGTACCGTCGGCATGCGGCCGTTGCTGTCCACACACTCTTTCCTGTAGAGTTCCTCGATGTAGCACGCGATCTGGTGGCCGTGCGCGAACGGCCCGCAGATGATGATGTGGTCCTGCAGGTTGCGCAGGTGCTTGGACCCCAAGATCGAGTTCGTGCGGCGCAACTGGGTCACGGGCACTTGCTGCTGGCGCATGAATGGCGGGAGCATGGGCAGCTGCGAGCTAGTGGACGAGGACGGCGAGCAGGACGACGACGACTCGGTCGAGTTGATCCGCGTTCTTTGATGACCAGCAGCCAAAAACATCCTCGTGGTCGTGGATGGCGTGTAGAAGTTCTGAGTCTCGACCAGCTCCGCATCCAGATCCCCAGTCACATCGGCAGCTTTCACAACATTGTTGACGACTTTGTCGTTGTCATCGCTCACCAAGTCGATCGACGGACTCCGGCCGTCGACCATGGACTGCCGGTCCAGCACGTTGTCGGATGAGAACACGAGCGTCGGTAGGCGGCTGCTGGTGACTCCGTACTGGTTGTAATCGAGGTTCTTGAGTGACGAGAGCTTCTCCACCGCGTGCTTGGCGTACGACGCACTCGGCGCTATAAAGAAGCCAATATCACTGCGTGAATGGCAAGAAAGGAGTGTACACGAGAGGCTGCGAGTCAGTACACAGATGCCAAGACAATCGAAGAGCTACCCAAAGGAGAACAACACTTACTTTTCATGCAGGAGCTGGTCGAACGGACACAGGCGGATGCGTTTGCCCTTGTCCTCGGCGCCGAGTTTGTCGTAGAGCGCCACAAAGATGATGAAGAAACTGTACAGAAGGATACACAACGAGTCACATCAGTAATAAAAAGAACGTCAATAGCGACGACTACGAAGCCACTCACACACACACACACACACACACACACACACTTACTTGCTGTAGAGCATCTCAGCGACGTCGTCGTAGACCAGTCCGTCGTAGAACTTGAGCAGGAACACGGGAAAGAGTTGGTGCTGCAGCCCGTGCGCGTATTCGGCGACCCAGGGCACGTTGGACGCCTTGGCCTCTTCAACATCGTGCTCCGAGGCTGAGTAGATCAGGTTCAGCAGCAACGCCGTGGCCCCGGGGCATACGATGCTCCGCGCCAAGATCGCCGTGCGCAGCCGAGGAGTGTTGAGCGCAACCTCGACGCCCGTGATCGTGCGCAGGCCTCGCGTTCGCTGGGAGGACAGGATCTGCAAGAAGCACCGGATGTCGCGCTGGCGTCTCCTCAAGTTGGACGCCTTGGACTGGATCCGGTTCTGGAAGCGAAACTTGTCGATCGCGAGCGCCTGGAGGATCGTGAGCGCGTCCGCGGCGTCCGCGTGCTTGGGGTTGTCCTTGGGGGCGAGGATGAACACAGCGGCGGCCTCGTCGATGTGCACGCGCTTGGCGTCCTTGTCGTTGAGCAGACTGCCCTTGAGGTACGTCGTGCGGCGCCGGTACTTGACGTTGAGCAACAGGCCCTGGAGTCGTTCCGTGGGGACCAAGTCCGTGAGGAAGACCACGTCCATGTTCACGCGGCCTTGGCGCGTGCGGTAGAACTCGCTCAGGAACTCGGAGACCGACTCGAAGTTCACGTGGCCCGTGACGACCACGTGACCGCCGTTGAGCGAACTGCGTTTGCGCAGGTTGTAGCTGTGCATGTACCCGTGCTGGAGCTTGGAGAGCTCCACGAGTCGGTTGATCTGGCGCGGGATCACGGTCACGACGATGATGATCATCACCATCACGAAGAATTGCGCTGTAGGTATGAACACGATGTTAACCCGAGCGTAAAACAGTGGTAGAGAATGGCCATCTAATGGTACGTACACGCCGTGTTCTTGGGGGTGATGTCGCCAAAGCCGACGGTGGACACGGTCACGAAGACAAAGTAGACCGCCTGGTGGAACTGGAGCTCCGAATCGATGGAGGTGTAGTAGGACTCCTCGAGGATCTGGAACACGCCCGCGGCCACGAAGATGAGCGCGAAGATCATGAACGCGAGCACGCCGAGCTAAGGGTAATCCAATCAAAAGGCACAAGGGAAGTCAGTTTGTACAATCTGAATGTGAAGAGCTTCGTTCTGTTGGCGGGTTGTTCTTCTCTTTACCTCGTAGTCAAAGCCACGGTAGGACTGGAGAATGCGATAGAGACGCAGCACGGTGAGCATCCGGAAGACGCGAGCCACGCGCACGAGCTGCAGGATATCGAGCTGTAGTGACGCCAAGAAGTACTGCATGTTAGCATTTCCCAAGGAACATCACACACACGCGTGTTAGTAAGTCTCAATGGGTGCAGAAGGGGCAATGTGATCTGTTTAGAGCTTACGGTGATCAGCGGTGGGATGATCGTGAGGAGATCGATGATCCCCATGGAGCTCACGACGAACCTGAGACGCTCATCCGATGCAAAGAGATGCAGGCCCTACAGAAAATTTCGCAGCAGGCAAAACAAGTAGAGTTAAGTTAGTCGGTTTGTTCAGGTATATCAGTTCCTTCTTGAACATAGCAATAGTGTCGTAGCTAATAGATAGGGCACGCTCTCTTACAAAGTCAACTGCGAACAGGAACGTGCAGCAAAGCTCGAACTGCGAGTACGCGTGACTCCTTTTTGTGAAGCCCGTGGCTTCGTAGGACTACAGGATCAGAGTAACAAATCACGCAGCGTCAGCTTTACTTCTTTGTCCAGTACCATGCAGAGAAGAGAGTGGTCAGTAGGGAGGTGTACGTACATCCACGACGGACATGACGACGAGGATCATACTGAGCAGCACGTTAAGCATCTCGAGCGCAATGCCGGCTTTCCTGTTGGTTCAGTACGAAACGCGTCACGACGGGCACGTCGTTCATTATCCAGTTAATCCCTTGCTGGTCCGTTCGATTGACAAATGCGGTAAGGCTGTGACGGGCGGTCTTGTCTCACATACCCGTCGAGAAACGTCTGCACGCGCTCCTTCCACGTGAGCTCCTGGACGTTGCCGATCTGGTGCTTGTGGGCTGCTGTCGCTGCTGCTGCTGGTGGCGCGGCACTCGACGCTATTGAGTCTAATAGCGATCAATGCAGTCTATGTTAGCATCGCGTTGCCAGGGCCTATTGCGGCAATGGAAGGGATACGCACCAGCGGGGGACGCGAGCGCGCGATACACCTGTGCGTTCTTGGTGGCGCGTCGCATCACGGACGACCAAAAACGCAGCGAGGGAGTCAATTAACGTGAGACACGCCGACGCTAAAGAGGATGTTGTTGACGAAATGCAGAAGTGCCACTGCCGCTTCGCTCGGGTTTTGCTGCTGCTGGTCTGGTTGGCCTTTGCTGTTTGAATACGAGCGACTGACTGACTGACGAGAAAGAAGAGTGAGCGAGGTGGCTTCGCTTGCAGAAAGGGGGTGAGCTCTTCACTTGACCTGGTCGCGTGCCCAAAAGAAGAAGACTCGGGGTACCTAAAACGATTGAGCATAGTTGACGACTGCGTTTGAGAACGCGAGTGTAAACATTAATGTGGTGCAGTACGATAGGAGCCCAAAATAGAGGCACAATTCGTTTGGGTCACACGAGAGAGAAAAGTTCAGCAAGTGGAACATTCGCATCCAGTGAGGAGAATGAGCCATGCTGGCGGCACTAGCAGACGCGGCTCTATGAGAGCACGTTAAAAAGTAAAACCTTCACGCTCGGTGGTTATCAGATAGGCATTGGCTCTGCTTCGCTACTGTTTGTTGCTTTTGCTGGTTCAACTTCTTTTGGTGGCCAGATTCGGCTTTTGTGGTGCAGCTTCTGCGCATTATTTCATTCGAAAAAGAAAGCGTCAAGGCTCGAATTTTCAACGAATCATATTGCTCTAAAAAGAGGTGGCTACATTTTCTACTTTTCAGCCAATTAGAGGTGCTGTAGATATCCATTGGGTCCGCCAATCAGATCGGAAAAGTGACTCTCTGACGTCACACCAATCACAGGAACCCTAATCGATTTTTCATTAAATCAGTACTTTTTACCAAATGGTTGGAATAACAAATCTAATTTCAAAATAATCATGTAAGTAAGTACTCAGTAGTTGAATATGTGGTTTTGGAACAAGCAATTCATTTAATGTACTTATTTTACATAGATATATTGCACAAAATATTCTCAATGGTTTGAGCCAGTCAGCTGAACAGACGTCAAAAGATACTCGAGACCTTCCGTGTGCGTCGGCGCCACCTGCGCTCCTGTCTGAAGCTTCGCCTGTTCCAGAGAGGAGACTGCTCTGTGCAAAAAGCGCTTGTGTGCCGTGCGATTTCTCCGTTTATCTGGCTGGCAACTGTTGTGCACTGTGTTGTTGTGGTGTTTTGGCTCTCTCGGGTGTTGTGATGCCCCCAATGGCAGTACTTTCTCAGTAGCCAAAATGCGCACTTTCCGCCTCCATCCATCAGCATAACTTCTCGTGCGAGCTCCTCGCCTGCTGTGGTTGCCATTGCAGATTCTCCCAGCAGCTCAGCTAGCCTGCAGAAAGAACGACAAGGCGCTCAGCGACAGCCCAAATCCAGCGACCGTCAGCATGAAGTCGAGCAAGCAAGCAGCTCAGCACAAGCACCAACGCAGCAGCTCGGTTAAGAACAACCTACTGACGACGTCTACTGATGTACTCTTCCGTGATGACAGCGCGCTGCTGCTCTCCGTCGCGAGCCAATTCCTGTGTGAAGAAGACAGCATCAACAGCATCACCAACACCGCGTATTCGTTTGCTCCGATCATGGACTTCCCGTCCTTCCAAGCACTGCTGCATGCCGCGACGTCCGCTGTGCCCGTCGAGCAACAACCTGAAGTCTTACAGGCGACGCTTGAGACTGGACTTCCGCCTGCTATTGCTAATGCGCCAAGCATTCGCACGCAGAAGCGCCGCGAGCGGAACCGCATCTCGTGCCGGAAGACGCGGCTCAAACGCAAAATGGACCACGCCAGAGAAGAGCTCTTGGCGCACCAGCGAGCCGCGCATAACGTCTTTCTATTAGGGTTGCATCACAAACTCATGCAGTTTGATAAACAGCAGCAGCAAAAGCACCATACCAATCATGCGGAAACGCTAGAGAGAGAGCGATTGGTGCGCCAGTTTATCGTGAGAAGCCTACACTTCCAGCTCGTGGACTCAGAGTACGACGCGACCTGGTGCGTTGTCAATGAACCCATCGTTGCAATTATGAGCCGAAGGAACCAAGTCAACAACAACAGTACCAGTATGAGGCCAAGTCTCATGGATGATCCCCAGCAAGTGTTGCTCACCCAGTGGCGAGCAATCGTCGCAGATATCGAGAACCCAAGCCTGGAGATCCTACAGATCCACTCTGAGAAAGAGAGTATGAAGGACAACTCGCAGTCCCAACTCTTGTGTCAGTGGAGCCTCGTTGGCGTTTCTAAGCAATACCTCCAAAGCGGTCGGGTCGAGAGAATTACAACCACAGGAGTGACTAGCGTACTCTTTCGCGGCCGATCCATCCAGTCGATTGACATGCGCATCGGTTCAAGCGCGACAGAGTCGGCAGTGTGAACTTTCTTCTTCTGGTAAATTTCCAGTAGCTCCCCAGCGAGTCTGTGCATGCGTTTGTGTACTCGTGCTCTGTTGGTCAAGAATAATGAGCGTGTTAGTCGACAATGTTGAATTTATTGGTTTCCTTGTTTGATTTTTTGCTTATAAGTCAACTTCGAGGGTTGTTGGGGCATCCGTCTTCAGTCAGGTGGGCTCTCCAGCCGCTCTTGCCCGGCGCAATATCGTCGTGGCATAGCGGACAGCGGTTCGCTTTCTTTGGGTGTGGGCAGGGCAGACAGTCGTTGAGTCCCACGTGCTTGTCGTAGAACTTGGTGGTGATCGCTTCGCCGCAGCGCGGGCATTCCTTGTGGTTCTTTTTCAGCTCGCACTCAGCTAGCAAATGCTCGTTCAGACACGAGATCTCGATCACCTGGCCGCACATTTTACACGGACTGAGCATCTTGCAGTCGGCCCAGAAATGGTGGTCGAGGTGGTCCGAGTCGAATTTGTCGTCCACAACCCCGCAGAACGGACACGTGTACTCGTCCACGGACTCGTCATCGTCGTCATCTTCATCGCCGTCGTGATTCATCATTTCATCAGGCAATTTCGCCTGTGGTCGCAAGTTACCCTGTCGATTTCCTCCGCCATTGCTTGATGCATTTGTGTTGCTACCACTACGTTGGGGTGCTGCTGCAGACCTTGCATTCGCTGCTTTTGCGGTCTCCGCAGCTTCAAACGCTGCCTGATACTCTTCGAGCTGCTTCGGACGAAGCGATTTCAAATACCCTTCGACTTCAGGGCCGACAATCTTTACAGAACACGAGCAATAAACTATAGTCAGCTCCCTCACAAAGCACACAAATACCAATTTTTGTTGTTACCTGATATAACGCGACGGCTAGCTCTTTCGCAGGGTCCCTGATTTCCCGATTCTGGTGCGCAAAGCAGTTGCTGTCTTCCAGAAAGCTCATGATGCCGCCGACCGAGTGGTCCGAGTCAGGGAGCAGATCGAACTTTGCGACCAGATCCTTCATCACAAGCAGTCTTCCTTGCAGAAACTTGAGTCCCAGAGGCTTCTTCGAGCGCTTTGTCAGGTGGGACCCAACAAACGCCACACCGACGTTCTTCGCAGACGCTAGGCGCATCAGAATCGCAGCTGCTTCATCTCGCACTTTGGTCTGAGGCTCACCGAGCTTGTTCACGATCTGCGTCATGCTATTCCCTAACTGTAGGCGAATAATTTTACCGCGTTAGGGCATTAGTATCTAGTTGAGATGCCTTTCAGCCACAACTTTCATGCATAAACTTACGATTTGGCACATGTCGTCCCGCCGAACTTTGGATGCGAACAGGAGCATGCGCTCGACAAGTCGAAATGCAGAGAGCGCGACTTGAGCGATCCGATCACCTGCGCCACTCTGCACAAGAGTCGAACACACTTCCAGAAGCTGGATCGGATCCACAGGATACTTGTCAAGCTCCATCGTCACTTTGCGAATCGCCGCGTCTCTATGATTCCACAAGTTGCTGTAAAAGCAGCGTGTGAAGAACGGTCCGATGACGTCAATCAGTTGCGCGTTCTCCTTGGCAAGCGCAGCAGGAAGTTCGTCCGGATCCGGCAAGTTCTCAGCGTCTGGGAGTCCTCGAAAGTTTGGATTTGGCCCTCCCCCGCCACTGTTGCCTCCACCACCACCAGTAGCTGGATCATCGTCATCCTCTTCATCTTGGGCGTGGCGGCTACTGCTGCTGCTGGTGGGTCGACGATTCGGACTGCGGTCGCCTGGAAATCCACCACCGTTTACTCGCTTCGACCCCGTTTGCTGGTCTTCAGGGTACATGTCACGCGGGGAGAAGCTCGAGGACAAGGTGACGTTCTTCATCCCCAAGATTGCGGCAGCACCCGCTCGTGGCAACACTTGACTTCGTGCCATTGACCGAGATCCCTGCGCGCTATTGCCGTTTGCTGAATACGTAGGGGACGTCGATGATGGATACGAGTTGTTCCCTGGCCCCATAATCGGCTGCGACTCGTTGCTACCAACAGAGGCTTCAAGCATACCAATCTCGTCTTTGATGCGCTTTGCCAAATCGTAGTCTTCGTTTGCGACCGCGTCTCGCTTCTGGGCCTCCAGGCGAGCCAATTGTAATCCGATGCTCTTCAGTTGCTCCTCCATCTGCTTGAGGCGCTTCGCTTGGTCGTAGTCCTCCATCGCCACGGCGTGATCCTTCGCGATTTGAATTTCTCGTATCCGCGCTGCAGTCTTCGCGTCAAAACGCAGGTCAAAGTTCAGGTCATCGCTACCGCCACCTGCAGCCTGTTTGGGAATTGAGCACAGCCCAGGCACGCTGCCAACGCCAAGCAGCTCACCGGTCGACTGGTTTGGCAGTTCATCGTGCAGAAGCGCGAGCGGCTCGCCCAGTAAATTGATGGCCATGACGCCCACTTGGCTGTAGATATTGCGCTCGTTGATGTAACACTGGTGCAGCAGCATCTTGACGAAAGTGGCTTCGTTGTCGATGTGCACGGTTTTGAGCTCTCGTGCCATGTAGTTACTCTCCACATTCGACTTCAGAGTCAGGAACCTGCGAAGAAAACGTCAATAATCCAGCATATCAGTCGCGAAATCAGTACCAAAAGCCAAGCTAGTAACGATGACATGAGCTAAGTACCCGAGTCGCTGGAATGTGGCGTCATGCAGCGAGCTGCTCTTGCTCAGAAACAACTCAATCTTGGTCGCAATGTGGGTCTGGTGGGACAGCAACTGCACCTATATGTGTGTACACGCACAGCCAACGCATACGAGCACATTGTAAGCATTAGCGTTGTTGTACGCGTATAGAAGTGTGCTTGAGCGGGATCAATCGTGGCAATCGCTCAGTACCTGCGTGACGCGACACACTCCGTCTTGCAGCTTGAGCACCAGCTCCTGCGGATACTCACAGTTCCTGTGGGTACGCAGCAATTCATTCACAATTGTTAATACCAGAATAGAGCTGCATAACAGATAGCTCGACAACCACCAAGCACATTGCCCCACTTTGGCGTGAGGAAGCCTTTGTTGCTCGCCACGTGCTCGTTGAGCTCTCTCGCCGGGAACGCCGGATCCTCGCCCGAGCACGAGACCACAGCGAAGCGAAGCTTGCTCATCCTCGTCTGCTACAGCCAGTGAGTGTATGGATTGCGGTACTGCCCTTTCGCCAGCTCCTTCCTCTTCAAGCCGCCGCCTCCGCCACTTCCGTTGCCTCCTTCCCAAATGGGAAGCTCGTGTTCGGGCAGCAGCTTCAAACGAAACGGCGCGCCAATTCATTTTCGAATCGTGCGGCTCGATGAATCGCGGGCTTGGGGTGGTTTCAATGCGTGTCGATTCCGTCTAGAAGTCTACTTGGCAGTTTATGCAATTAAAGAGAGTACATGCTCTCATTTTCCTTTATTTTTTTATGCATGAATATAATATTGTAGATACAAATGCATTTACTAATATATCAAAAGAGAAAGATCATACAGTAGTTGAACGGGGGAGCTGAGTTTTCCCAAATCGAGGCAATTCATTTTTGGAAACCACGACAAACGAGCGAGCTGTCGCAGTTGGAGGATTGAAAGCCAAGGCGGCAACCAAAGGTGAGCAAGCGAGCGAGTGCGTCGGTCATATGTGCCTCTGTGTCTGTGGGGTATCCGTCACATGGGCGTATGTGCTTCCCACTAACGTATGTGACTTTATCTCCCTCGCGTCGTAGCTTCCTGTCGCGTCTCGAGTCTCGACCACTCGCTCCGTCTACCTATCCATCCACCTTTCCCCTCACAGTCTTTCCGCAAAGTGCACGAGAGTGAACTTGTGTGCGATTCGCTAGTTACCTGCCTCTACATAGAAAGAAAGCAACGCATAAGCGATGGCGCCAGCGAAGAAGAACCGCGTGGTGGACGACAGCGAGTCGGACGGCGGCAACTCGTCTGCGGCGTCGGGCTCGGCAAGCTCCCGTGCCTCGCGCTCTGGTTCCGGATCGGATAGCGGCTCCGGTTCAGGCTCTGGATCGGACTCGGGCAGTGGCTCTGGAAGTGGCTCGGGCTCCGGCTCAGGCTCTGGATCGGACTCTGGGAGCGGATCGGGAAGCGGCTCTGGCTCTGGGTCCGGCAGTGGCTCTGGCAGTGGCAGCGGCTCTGGCTCCGGATCGGGTACTGGCAGCGGCTCCGATGGCTCGAACGCGTCTGCAAAAAAGAAGAAGCGCGTGAAGCGCGCACCAGCGGCGAAGAAGGAGAAAAAGGCGACGACGCCAGCGAAAGCCAAGGGCAAGAAGACGTCACCTGTGAAGCGCACTGGAAAGGGTAAGAAGGTATCGGCTACATCTTCTTTGAAGAAGGAGACGCTCGAGCAGGCCAAGGCCGAAGCGGAAGCCGATGCTGACAATGAAGCTGACGAAGCACCAGCGTCGCGGGGTAAGAAGCGCTCGTCGCACAAGATCGAAGAAGACGAAGACAGCGAAGCCGAATTGGAGTTTGAGCAGAACCTCGACGGGCTGACTGAGGTGGAGAAAGAGAAGCGCTTCCTGTAAGTGTTGTGCTGTCCATGTTTATCAGGTCTGTAGTCGTTTGGATACTAACCATGAGCGAATAATCCTGTGCGCTTTTGCTTGGCAGTGAGAAATACGAAGCAGATGAACAGAAGAGCAAGGAGAAGGACCTGAAGAAGCGCTTGGCAGCATCGCAGGGCAAAGCAGGCGATGAGTTCGACGAAAGTGAGAACGACGACGATGATGATGAGGAAGTGGTCTC
This sequence comes from Pythium sp. MPC-2022a, assembly GCA_038050625.1. Taxonomy (NCBI): domain Eukaryota; phylum Oomycota; class Peronosporomycetes; order Pythiales; family Pythiaceae; genus Pythium; species Pythium sp. MPC-2022a. The sequence goes on from JALBZB010000361.1 coordinate 17,484, forward strand.
GACGCGTCGTGGTGGACGCAACCGCGAGAGCGATCGCCGCAAAGAAGCGCTCAAGAACCTCAAGGTGAACAAATCCAAGACGTCGGGAGACAAGACGCGCTCGATGCTCGTCGACCGTTTCGGCGACGATGACGGCAGCGACGGAGAGCGCGAAGGCGGCGGCGCTGGCCGAGACCTCGCGGAGAAGCGCCGCAAGCGCCAGGAACTCCAGCGTGGCTCGCGCGGACGTGGTCGTGACGATGATGATGATGACGATTACAGTGGCGACGACGATGACGACTTTAGCAGTCGCCGCAAGAAGAGTGGACGCGAGGGCGATGCTAGTGGAGTCAAGATTGCGCTACCGGCTACGCTTGATGGTGGCCGCGTTGACGAAGAAGAAGAACTCAAGCCCGAAGAGAATGTGCCAGTGAACTGGAACCAGGCGAACCACTATCTCCTGAAGAAGCGCACTTTCTTTGAGAAGTACTTTTTCGAGCCGTTCTTCGACAAGCTCGTGCGTGGCGTGTACGTGCGCATCCCGATATCGGTTGTCGATGGCGAGATGGTGTACCGCTTCTGTGAAGTCATCAATGTGTGCCGTATGCAAAAGGCATACACGTTCATGGGCGAATCGACGCAGAAGGGCGTGATCTGCGCGTTTGGAAAGAGTAAGCTTGAGTGGAAGCTCAACGGCGTGTCGACGCACTCGCTGCAAGAGCGCGAGTTCCTGGTCTGGCGCGCGACGCTGAACAAGGAGCGTCTGCACTTCCCAACCCATGCGGAAGCGAAGAAACTGTATCGCGAGAAGCAGAAAATGATCGCAAACCATCGCTACACGGAAGAGGAAGTGAATCTCATGGTGAGTCGTAAGAAAGAGATTGGTATCTCGACGGTTTCACTTGGTGTGCAGCGTGTCCGTCTCGAGCGTGACTTGAAAGCCGCGCAGGACATGAAGAATTTCGAGAAAGCAGTGAAACTGGAGGAGAAACTGCAGAAGCTGTTGGCGGAGAACGAAGCTCGACAGAGTCGCAAGAGCGACGACGTGCTGCGTATTAACGAGATCAACAAGCGCAACCGCGAAGCAAACCAGAAGCAGGATCTCCAGGCGCAGGAACTGAATGACGCCGGTCGAGAGAAGATGACGAGTGCTGAGCGTCTTCAGTTCGTGCGTGCGAACTCGAAGAAGATGTATTTGTCGAAAGACATCTTGGACAAGAACTTAGCGGACGGCAAGTTGATCCAACTGCCGGATGGTCGTATCATGACGCTCAACAAGATCCACGAAGTGGAAGCGCTCCCAGATGACCTCGTCGCGGGCAAGTTTGGAGTCACGAAGGACAAGAAGGGCCCGAATAGTTTAGAGATCGACATTGACAAGCTGCTCGACAAGCAGCGCGAGCGCAGGATGAAGGAGTCGCTCAAGTTAGAGGAGAAGAAGAAATTGGAGGACTCGAAGGTCGAGTTTGTCGGCGCGGCACCTACGAACGTGCAGGAGATCGCGAACTCGACGATCCGCATTCAGGACAGCGATGGCTCGTGGATGACGCTGCGTCCGGCGAACGAGATCGTCAAACAGATGCAGAACAAACCCGTGGTCTCGGAGGAGACGAAGGCGTCGCGGAAGGGCATTACTGTGAAAGAGTACTTTGATCGCGTCAAGCGACGACGCGTGAACGATGCGTGAACACGCAGACCTACCTCCTCAGAACGGAAGGAAGGAAAGTAAGCGTGCAGGCGCATTCAACAATGTGATGAATAAAGAAGACGACACCGTCGCGGACAAGGCGCTTTTCAGAGACCAACAAACATAGCAAGTGTAAGTGTTGAATTGACTGCTTTTTGCATTTCATGGATGTGTTGCGCCAAGACTTTGCAGCTTCTTGAAACGACGCGCATGTCCGCATACCAGTCGATTGAATGGATCGATCACGGAACCGGCCTCTTGTCAGTCGTTCTACCCTTGCGTTCTCGACGCGGCTGCTCTAGAGTTGGAGCTTGGAGATGCCAACGAGCCGTCATTGACAGCGGGAGTTTAGTGAGTGAGTGGTCCATTGTGCTTTTTTTGGTCATAGCTGATCTGGAGGATTTCCAGGCGCGGGAGTTCCAATCGAATTGCCAAGCTCGCGTTTCCAAATCATAACAAGCGGTCGTCGCGATTATGGGTCGAGAGTGCAGGTTTCGCACGATGAGGCAAGCAACTCTTCTTTCTTCAGCATCACGGAAGAGCTCATTCGAAAGACAGCGCCGAAGCAGTCGATTTCGAGCCGCTGCTCTGACGCACGCTGAGCTGAGCTGAGCTCGCTCGTTTGCTGGGAAGGTCTCACGTTGAACTCCAGTTGTTTGCGTTGCCGGTGTCCTCCGTCTCTCGCTCGTTCTTTCTGCTGGCGGTTGATGTGAATTTGCTGCTGCTGGTCGAGTTTTTGCGTGAGCAACGTGTTGTAGTTTAAGGTGGTTGAAGAGCAGTCACTCAGCTCGCGCTCACCATCGAGAGAGGGGAAGAAAATTGAGCGAGTTGTTGATGCAGTAGCCGAATGCCCGAGAAAGTGGGACCAAAGTCATCATCATTCGAGCCACAAATGATACTCTGTGTGACATACTGCAAGCGTTGGATGGGGAGAAAGCGATGAAGGATGATTCATCGCCCGCGCGCGAGGCTTCAGCCACACCGAAGAAACAACCCGACACCCATCAAAGCGGCGCACTCTTCTTTTAGGCATTGAACACGTCAACGTGGTCTATGATGACTTTTGGTGGGCTTTGGCAGTATTATTCAAGGAGGCGAATATGTATGGCTGACCCATCGGAAAGAACTCAATGTCATCGCAGAGTGGAAGTGTCACCATCGTACCAATGTCGGACACCAGAAGCGGTACAGAGCGCAGTAATACTACCAGTGCAGATCATACAGCAAGAGCTTTTTCCCACCACAGACCACGTCTGATACAGACATCCAGAGGTCACACTCACAGTACTGCAAAATGGGAAGTTCAAGAAAACGCGCGTTCCATCAATCGAATGGGGTCCACGGCATGGATGGAGGTCGCACTGTCCCCTTGTCGCTTTGAACTTTGGCTCGAGATTAAATAGTGAATCGAAGTCGAGATGAGAATGGATGCCACAGCGTGTCCACCACAAGCCAGGGTAGGTTGTAAACAACCTAGAAGCTTTCTGAGCAGTGCTGATCCCTTTTGCAAAGCTTTTCTCACAGTCAAGCAAAAAACATCACGATGAGGAGGAGTTCCATTAAGTCTCAACGCGAATCACCACCACTTTTTTGGCGGATATCAGGCCTGATATTGATAGCAATTGATCCGACAGACTACCTTCTTCATATTAAGAATTTTTGTCTCCGTTTCATTTGATGTTCCAGACGCTCAATTTGAGCTGCGCTTCTGCTCTGTTGACCCCTCCCGAGACCTCTTCGAGAGGCTCATAGAGTTGGCAGAATGATTCTGTTTTTGGTTCGTGATGCAACTTGAATTCCTCGTGCATGATGCTGCAACCAGCGACATGCATTCGTTCGTGTCTGATGGGGGAAGATGGATGTGGAGCATGTTGATGGTCACTACTTTCAGTTCCCGTCAATGCTTCACACACGTTCATCACATCGATTCTGCATTCACGTTCGCCAAACTTATGTAAGGATCAACTTCCTCTTGTATCAGTACATTACTGAACTGGTGTGAGCTACACCATTTTGACTCAGTTCTGCGAGCCTATCCGGGAAAAAGTGTGTGGTATGTTTCAAAATATACTGGTTTAGGGAGAGATGGTGTGGGCAGGAGAGCACCAAGATGGCTACAATCGTGTTGTCCACTCATCAAAATTGAGGAGGATTTTTGTAGGCGGATCAGGTCACATCAGCATTATAATCAGTCTCGACTACAGCTACCAAATAGTTTTTCTTTTATCTTAGCCCTGCTGACGAAAAAGAACCCAGCCAAGCTCTGGGATGTTCGTTTTATGACATTAGTTTGGTAGTGGTAGCCAAAAGAGCGAGCAGTAACCGCCGGGAATAATAGCAATGGTGTGACAATTCCGCTGATGTGTTCTGCACACCTCATCGTCCAGTCGCTTCACGAATCGTGATGGTGTTGCACGCGTTATCCGGTTCCTGTCCACTTCCCTCTATAAATTTTATGCATGCACGGATATATGCATTTGAAAATCATGGACATTTTTTAAGGCATTTGGGCAACAATCAAGCTGGCAGGATGGGAAAGCCACGACTGTAGAGCACACATTTTGGCGTTGTGGCTTGCTTGTGTTCTTTTGGAAGAAAAACCTTCGTGGAGTTTTGGCATGAATGCAAGACTGATTTTTGGCATACAGCGCCGAGGAACGCTGATAATGCGTTGGACCGTGGATTATGCTGTCGGTGGAGCTTCTATTGAAGATCAATACTCAATGTGTCCGCCATTCATTTCACTGGCACATGCATACAATTCAAGCCCCAGTATTATGAAGTTCACAACTAGATAACCAAGTGTAATGTTATGGGGACATGACACAAACTGCCCTCAAACATCATACATGAACATCAGAGTGTTATAATTAAAATCTTAGGCGGGTTGTGTGGCGGAGAGCTACCCCAATGAGTCGGTGCTGTCTGTAGTCAGCTACGACAGCATGTAGGGCAATTTTCAGATGGCCTCGAGGACGTAATATCTGGACACGTTGTCAATCGTCTCTCAATAGAATTACGTTTGACAAGTAGTCCACATGGTTTTTTTTACGCAGAGATTAAGAACAAAAAAAGCTGAAGAGCGCGCAAAGGCAAGCTATCCGTTCATTGTCGATCCATCCACTTTGTTGCCTCTCTTTCTATGATTCAGAAACCATGCCGAATGTGGAAGTAAATACCTTTCAGTGCATGTTTCTGTTAGGCATACACACTGACCTTCTTTTTCGCTGCCGTGAAACGCTTTTGGGTTCTTTTTATTAACACCCCTATCCCTCATCATAATACTTTCAGTATTATCCCATTAATTTCACACTAACACCACTGTAAAAAGATAGCGCTGATCGATTTCTATTAGAAAATGAATGTGTTCGTCGTTATGCATGTCGCGGACCGACAACAACAGCAGCAAGTCTCTATGGCAGCTGGCTCTTGGTGTCGCACACCAGCGTGCGTTAGTATGTTAATTTCCTGCTCCGATTTAGTAGCTTCTGGCGGTTTTCCCATTGGCTGCTTTGGCTTTCTGCACCTGCGCGCGCGTCGCAACGGTCCGTCCGGCTCCTCGATCTTGATGGCTCTTCTCGCCGCATCCTCTCACCAGGTGACGCGAGGATGGGGAAGGATTGGAGTGGCCCATTTGCTCTCTTTCTCCACTTGCGCTCGCTCTGTCCATCATCGCCCAATCGCCCAGCCACTAGCCACTCCTTGGCAATTGAGGCCTCACTTGCGTATCCGCTGAGCCCATAGCGCATGAACAGCAGCAGCCTTAGCATGAAGCGCTTCGCCTCAGTGTGCGACCTGGAGCGCCAGTCGCATGCGCAGCAGCAGCAACAAGATCAGTCCAAGCACGGCATGTCCCTGTTGGTGAGCATGAGCGGCCACTCGTCCCGCCAGCTACAGAAGATGGCGATGATCGCGTTGCTCGGCATGATGTTCATGGTCTCGAGCCTCGTGGTCACGGTCTCGACGGGCAGCGACATGCCGCACATTCGCGTCTTCAACGGCTTCAAGTCAGCTTTAGGACTCGAGTCGGCACTGGACGTGGATGAGAAACCGCTGCTCTGGGGAAAAGCACAGCAGGAGTTGGCGCAGGCCAAAGCAGACGAGCAGCTCAAGGAGTTCCAGCGAGCCCAGATGCACCGCGAGTTCGCGCTCAGCTTCTCGCACTACGCACAACAGGGAGCTGTTCCACGCGGCATGGTGCTGCCGCTCTTTGACGACATTGCGCACCTGGGACTGTCGGTGATTCTGGAGCTGCGCGCGCTCGGCATGAACCTGCCCATTGAGATCCCACACTGTGGAGACTTCAAGCCCGAATTCCAGCAGATGATCCAGACCCGAGACCCGCTCGTGCGCGTGTACGACGTGTGCGAGCAAGCGCTCAAGGCGTCGAATGTGCTGGGCTCGGGCCGTAAGCTCTTTTGCGGCAACAGGAACCAGTGTTACAAGCGTTTCCGTGGCTTTAGCATCAAGATCATCTCGGTCGTATTCTCACAGTTCCAGGAGGTGATGCTCGTGGACGCGGATACGCTGTTCTTCCAGAACCCCATGAAGCTCTGGGATCTCGCGAGATACAAGCAGACTGGCACGCTCTTTTTCCACGACCGCATCAGCTCGGCGGACGACTACCTGGCGGAGCGCCTCGGGAACACGACTGACGGGAAGCCCATTAGCAGTCTGCACACGTACATGTCCAACTTTGACGTCACGCCTTACCGTCCGCTCGCCAACATCCCTAGAGAGCTAGCAACGTTAAAGAAGAACAACATGCCAGTGAGACTTCACTTTACGCCGAGCGAGTTCCTGCTGTCCAGTCATTCGTGGAACCTGCGCGCTGGGCACGAAATGGACTCGTCGCTGCTGCTCTGGAACAAGGCCAAGCAACCGCGTGCGACCGCCATCTTGGCGTCGTTCCTCGCGCTGAACGGGGTTCCTATCCCACCTTCCTACGGTGACAAAGAGCTCTTCTTCATCGCCTGCGAGCTCGCGGAGACCAAGTATTCATTCTCGGACTATGGCGTCGGATCGCTCGGCACGGATCTCCACGACTACAACGACAAGCCAGAATCGATGCTCTGTGGAGGTGGACTCCACTATTTCCCAGACGCCAACAGCTCCAATGGCGCCAAGCCACTGTACCTCAACAGCGACGACATCTTGGTCATGAACGCTAACGAGGACAAGATCTACCGCTCTGCGGCGCGACCGGCCGAGTTTTACGCCGGCTCGTTCGCGGAGAGAGAGATCCCGCAGGAGTGCCCATTCGACATCAAGACGCTGCCGCTGACCGCTGATGAGAAGGCGAGGATCGCGCAACGCCAGAAGCTCCACCAGGTCGTGCGTGACTGGCAGCTGAATCCGTAGGCGCTGGCAGCGAGCTAGCACGCTCCACCATTTCTCTGTGTCAAGTTAGTTAGTTGAGTAACCAAACAAATATTTATGCCAAGTTATGCAAACATGTGCTTGATCTTCAGCTCGTTTCTCCATATCGTTCGGAGCCTGACACAACTGAGATTTGATTGGGGAGTATATCTGATGCAGTCGCAAGTTTCAACGAACAACGAACCATTCGAGAGGTCTGTCGATCGTTGAGACTTCAGATTGCTGCTGTCGGTTGAAATTTGACTGCATTACCTCTTTATAATTGTAAATTCGAGATAAATACAGCATACAAGCTGATTATTAGAATCATAAACCTTTTTGTAAAAGGAAAATTGCTTGTTTATCTCATGTATTACCAGAGACACATTTGACCTTTTTACCGTCGAGCGACATTCTTGCGACCTTCGCGTTACTCTCAGTGCGGGGTTGAAGCAAGGTTGAAGTTGCTTCTTCATTCCGCATTTTGCCAGCAAACCAGGAGACGAGGAGGGCGACACAGAGCGACAAGATGTTGGAGCGCGTGGTGCTGGAGAACTTCAAGTGCTTCCGCGGGCGCCACGAGATCGCGTTCTCCCCCAAGATCAACTGCATCACCGGCCCTAATGGATCTGGTGCGTCTTGGATGCCTTTGTTGTGTCTTCGTTGATGTGCAGCTCCAAAGCACATGCTGCTAACATGAACCATGCCAATCTGTGAAATTCCAGGAAAGTCAAACATTCTAGGTACGCACAAGTTTGCTGTGCGATGACGAGATAAAATATTAGTAGAATTGCATCCTGACTAGTTGACGTTTGGTGATCCAATACAATGGCGTGTTCCTGTGCGGTTATGTTAGAGGCGATATGCTTTGCGTTAGGCGAAGGAAGCCCAGCGCGGCTCCGTGTAAAAACGATGAAAGAACTCCAGTCCAAGCAGTCCACAAAAAGCAATGAAAAGCCGTCAATGACACGCGTGACTCTCTACTTGACGACACGGCGTAAGTGGTGAACCATTGACCTACGTTAGAATCCTCGTGATTTACTAAGCTTTCTTCATATTTTTGCATTCTGCAGACAAAGACTCGCTTATCATTGTTGCGACGGTGTGTCCACAAACCGGCCATCGCACCTACAAGCTCAACAATCGCGCACTTCCAGTAAAGCGTACGGATCTTGTCTTTGCAGTTCTCGGCGAATTCTCACTGACATTTCGTTTGGTGATGTAGATCTCAAGCGGCAGCTGCGAACTCTATGTGGAATCAACATCGACATATCGCTGTGGTAATCGTTTATTGTAATGTACAATATCGCAAATTCCTGACCAGATCAAGTACTGATCTCTTGCATATGTTCAATGCAAATTAGGTCGATTAAGCAAAACCTGGTGCACAAAATGGCTACCAAAAATCCCGTGGAGCTTGCCAGCTACGTTTGCGAAGTGAGAATTGATCGTCTTTCCAGTGACTTCGATTCTGGGATTTCAGGCTAACATTTTTTTAATTATGAAGGCTGGAGGCACAAAAGTCTTCCTTGAGTACAAACAAGATGCCGCTGTTGCTGTCGAGAGTTTCAAAGCGTCCGCAAACAAAATCGCTCAAAACATCCGATTACTGGTTGGGGGTCAGCTTCTTTTCCACACTTATGAGCGACTTACACTCTTTTGCTGACTATCAACTCAAGAGTGATGCCGTAGACGCAGAAGATGTCGTCCGCAGCGAGTATAGGGAAAAGCTTGAAGTAAGTGTGTCGTCTTTAAGCGCTTCGGGGTATCATCACCTCTTAACTGTGTGCTCTCTGCAGGTTCATCGGCTACTCGTACTTCTCGAAAAGAAGATTGCTGATTTAAAGGAGAATCTGCAGAGCGTCGGTGAGCTTTATTTACATCCTTCGTAGTTTGATACGAGCTAATCCAACTCAACCGTGTTGGCCATTTAAATGCAGAGCTTCGAGACAAGGAACGTGAAAAGGTAGGGCTGCAAGAAGTTGAATCGGAGATTCTTTCTTCGATAGCAGAGAAGTCTTCTGTTCTCGGACAGCTGAATCGTCAGATCGAAACGCTGGACGAACAATTATCCTCCTCAGACGCAGTGGAGAAGGAATTCGATTCGCAACAACGACAAGTGTTCCAGTACGCGTCCAGATACGAAGCAACACTTCAGAAACTGAAGAAGCTTACAAAAGAGAGAGATACATCGCAACAGAATGTGAAGGCTCTAGCACTTAGCATTGACAAGCAACAAAGCGCGATGGCTGACTTGCAAAGAGTACGTTCAACGACCACGCAAATGATCTCAAATGATGCAAAGCTGGGTATAATGCTCTGACATCTTTCGTGCACTGGTTGGCAGAAATTGTCGGAGGCTTTAGCACAGTTAGAATCTGTTGAGATTGTCGAAGATGCGCTTGATGGAACGAGTAGTATCACAGACAATCACGAGAGACTGCGACAACTTCAAGAGCGCATTGAGCATTGGATCCATAAGGTAGCGTGTGCTGCTGCGGTTCAGTGAAGCGATATGGTCTAAGCCTTCTATGTTATTAGATCGAGAGCGAGAACCCAATGAATTCAGCTGCAGCAGCTGAAGTATCACACGGCTTGGTGGTATGAGCGCAATCGAACTGGGTTGTTTGTCGCAGTAGCTGGAGCTAATATGCTTTTGTAGGTTCAACGCTTAGAGCATCAACAAAATGATATTGAGAGCAAGCTATCTTCTGTCGAAGATCTTGAAAAGAAACGGCGACAGCTCGAGTCGGAGAAACAGCGTTGCATTGCAGCAACGCGGGGCTATCAGTCGCAGCGCTCTGTAGAAGGTGAACTGGCTGACGTGGAATCTGAAACACACAAAGTTGGTTCAGAAATTAGCCAACTGCAATCCAGGTTACCAAAGTTGCACCCGCAGATCCTAGGCGAAGGTAATTGCTTATTGGAGATGAAATCATGTGTAATTGGTCTCATTATTGTTTGTTTCTGAGTTTAGGCGATTTTGGGTTTCTTTGTGATGCTCTCTCGATAAGCGAAAACACTCTGGCACGCGAAGGAAAGTGGATAAAGTCACTTGGACTGCTGCTTGAGAAGTACCTATTTCACCGAATCTGTTTGGACACGACTACCGCCAAAAAAATTCTCAACGCGAACCAGAACAGAAACGGATTCATGATATGGTGCGTCGTATCTTTCTTTTGTCTGGTTTGCATGTGTCGGGCAAGTGGTAACACTTCGAATGATGATTAGGCCACTGCAAAATCTACGCGTCGAGAAAACCCGGAAACTTGATCGACATTTCTCCTCTATCGTGAGGAAATTTGGCAGCGACAGCGTTTGTGATCCTTTAAAGCTGCTGACAGTCAAATCGAGCTTCTCCAATATCAAACACCTAATTGATCGCGCGCTTCAAAAAGGTATGAGCTGCCGCGCAATCATGAAAGCTTTCATTGCCGTCCTCATGAAGGCGCTTTGGTAAATAAAATCCTCGAATGCTGCAGCCGCTGGATCATGGCTTCTCGTGAAGAACGATGACATTGGAAAAGCAGTGCTAAAAGAGTTTGGAGTGTCGTCCGTATCGTTGTCACTGAACATACACAGTCCCGGGGTATGTTGCGAATGCTGCTCCATGCATGCAACTTGAAAACTGATTTGAATATGCTGTGCTAGTTATTGTCCGGTGGACATCATCCTGACAGCAACGCGTTTTCAGTTTTCGTTCAACTTGAGGCACTGGCAACCAAAAGGTGAGGAGTGAACCGTATGAGATATATTGACTGAGTGAGAAGAGCTCTGGGTCCTGATTGCCTTTCATTCAGGGAGAAGAGTGAGCGAAAATGTCTTCAGTTGAGGAAAATTTTCGATGATTTCCATAAAGCGTCTTCGTGCGAGTCGGATCTTAAGCGAATTAGGTATCTTCGTAATTCCTGGCCGCGATGGTATGCTTTGCAGCATTATAACACCGTGTGTTGTTGCTTGCTCCAGGGAGAAGCAGACCCACCTTATGCAGAGCATTACAAAGTGCAGACATGATCAGGAGAAAATGTCGGAAAAGAGAGAAAGACTAGAGCAGGAGATGCTGCAGGTTGAACACTGCGAGATAAAAAAGAGATATCTGCTTTGCGTTTTGAGGGAGTGCCTCAAGACATCCAGAGAGCAGTGTAAAGAAAAGAAGCTCTCTGAGTTCCAGAATTACGTCTCAAGGTATGCTGGCGCTGATTCGCTGACAGTGACTGTAGCACACAGTAAGTCGGCTCAAATTACTGATTGTATCTTGTGCAGGAACAAAAACTCGAACAAAGTGCAGATCAAGGGATACTCAGAGAAGCTGAAAAAAGTAGAGGTACAACGCCTTGCTTTACAATACTATAGAACTCTGCTCACAAGTCTGACGCGTATTTGATGCTACCAGATGGAAATGGTCGTCCAGCAAAATTTATTGCGCCGCGCAAGTGACGAGTACATGGAGAACACTACCCAACAAGAACGTGAGAATGACATCGTAGCTCGATTGAAAGCAGAACTATCAAGCTCCATGGAAGAACTGAACCGACTCAACGAAGTGAGACTATGCTTGAAAGAACAAGCGGCAATTGCAAAAGGGATCCGACTTCAGATTGTGTAAGTGCTTCATCGGAGTAGCCGATCTCGAGTACAGTTTCTGAATCTGTGTGTTTTCCTATTAGAGCACTGAGAGACAAATGCCGCACCGACGAGCGGTCGTTGGAGCAGTGCCAACAGAACCAAAAGGAAGTGGATGCCGAAATGCAAAGAATCCGGGATAAGATAGTCGGCGATGGCAACAATGCAGCGAATAATCAGCCGAGTGAAAATGACGTCGGGGAAATGCGTCCAGCGGAGCAGATTCGTCAGGAACTAGATTTGTACAAAACCCAGAGGTCTCAGTTTCGGATGAGGGAAAACATGCTGGAAGAGAAACTCCTAAACACCCCAGTTGTTGACGAAGAAAGCATCTTCGCGAAGCAAGCTAAACTGAAGCGGTTCGAAGAGCACACGACCACACTTCAGGAAGCGATCACAAACCTCGAGGATGGCATCAAGTCCACTCAAGAGCGCACTGTCGAAGCTAACGAAGCTGCATTAAACGAGATTCGCAGCCAATTTCGGTGGATCTTTGAGAGTGTTGTGCCCCGCAAGTCTGCAGATATCCGTGCGCTTGATACATTCGTGGAGGTACGCTGTGTGCTTTGGATGATTGGATCGCATTGGGATGCAGCACGTGCTAAACTCCTCTACGATGTAGCTTGGGATCGTGTTTGAAGTGAAAAACAAAGCACACACAGATCTGGCTATCCAAAAAGCCTCTGGATCGAAGGAGCTGTCGGGCGGCCAGCTGACGATGCTAGGTAAATCCACCTCATATTTGCAAAGCTCGCTTCATCACTCACGGTTGCAATACTTATCGCTGCGTCTACTAGGAATGGCGTTTGTGTTTGCTCTGGCTCGGTACAGCGCTTCGCCTCTTTACATTCTTGATGAGATCGACGCTGCTCTTGACGAGCATAATCAGGTATCCATGGGTATAATTTGAGTGAGCTACTGCTTGCTGGACTCATTGATCGTCGTTTGCCATGTTGGAACAGCGCGCTGTAGCAAACCTGATCGCGCAGCATTTCGCTCAAAGCCAAGTGATAAGCATCTCGCATCACGAGGTGTGCAGGCGTTCTTTGGTCGCTTTACTGGTAGCAAAAAAAGATGACTGATTCCGTTTTCGCGCTAGGCTTCTCATGTCATGGCAAACCATTTGATTCAAGTCGAGAAGTGCGAGCATACTTCAAAAGTCAAGTGCCGAGCGAAAAAGCAAAACTAATCATCCATCCAAGATCAGCAGGTTGCACATTCCAGTCACAAAACATCCATTCCTTTTACGGCGAACGAATGATGTGCCGCGAACACCTGTTGGATTCCTCTTAGAATCTGTGCAATCTCTAAAACTCGGAGTCGCAACAAAAAACCGTTCTCTCTGAAAGCGCAGCTGTATTTTTCGGATTTGGCATAGATTACAAGAAAAATAAATGAATTTTACGTTTTCAAGCAGAATGTAGACAATATAAATGTACTTTATCAAATTTGAGTGGAATCTTTGAAATGAATTTATCCTACCGCACACGCTCTGTTCATCACTATGTCAAGCTTCGTTTATGTCCATTTCACTTCATTTCAGTAAGGAAAGTTGTTTGGAGGTATCTTGACACATTGTTGACAGTTGCTTCAGAAATTTAAAATTCAACAAAATGTGCTAAGACGCTTTTGTACCACGATTGCTATTTGAAGCGTCTTGACATACAGTGCACGTCAAAAAGTTAAGGACAGCAAAAAAAATTGAATTATGTAGATTTTTTTTTCGAGTTTTGTGTTTGCGGACGAGCTTTTTTAGTATGTCAGAGAACGTCATTAGAATACTCTCGTGGTGAAATCGCAGCTCGATTTGACTTCTTAGAGCCACAGGAATGG